>JAIPRL010001021.1:0-101364 GCA_025469235.1 Pemphigus obesinymphae
CATGCTCGATATAATTCCTATTGTAACCAATGAGAGACGGAGAACTTAATACACGGTAAAAAGTAGGGATACTTCACAGAGATGTGCGTATCACAATGTTGCTGACATACCTATCTATTTTGTCATGCGTATAGGTACATTGTACCACAGAACATTGAATCATACGACAGATTGTACGTACTACGTAATCAGATGGATATCCCGTATTCATTTCTATTAACGGTCTTTATCGCGTGCGTACCTATAAATTGATAAATCGAACCAGTCCCCAATAGTAACAATAAATATAATCACTTAGCTAGATCGTTAGAAAATAACTTTTGACATTTGGTAAGCAAGGACCGATTTAATACGATGTGCTGAGTCTATATTATATTCCTGCTTTGGATCGACATATCTATATGTTAACCGCGGTCTTTTCGTATTTACTTCAAACCAAAAGTATTAGTACCGATCACGTTTGACTGATATGCGTTCTGAAGATAGCTTGAGATTAGCTTTGTCATCATACACCGCAGATTTCGTGAAATTAGCAAATCAATTGCAAACACAAACATCTCATTGAATAATTAAATAAACATAATAATGACACGTTAAAAGTAATATAGTAATATAGGTAAAAGTAATAAACAGTAATCGAACGTATAATAAAATACGTGTTGTGTAAAACTGTGAAATTAAACAATAATTATATTTATATTGTAAATAATATGTATAAAAAATATATTTTTGTTTATTGATAATATTTTATTTTTTTTTTTGTCGATCGCGACAATCTGGGAAAACTCGGAGGGCGATCACAGGTGGGCCCACATCTGCTATATTTAAACTGTACCAACAACACACAAATCTTAGTTACCATAATATTATAGCCGAGTTATCAATTTATTTTTAGTTTATAAACACACACTGCACACATACTACACATAATCAGTGGTTAAAGTGGAAAATAATTGCAAGGGGGACTAAAACTTATGCAAAATAAAAGCGTCCCTGGAACCGTTAAACCTTATTTAATTTTGCTTTGAAATTTTTATAATATAGATCTTGCAAATAATTTATAACTAAATACTATTTATTAACTTGTTTTGTTTAATTTTTTATATTATGTACAAAACAACAAATTCGATCTTAAGTTTCAAATAACTATTTAGATCTATTGGTATATGGTATATATACCAATATGGTCTATTCGTTATGGATACTATATACTCTAGCATTCATAATATATAACATTATAAGTATAAAATTATATGAAAAAAAAAAATCAAATTCCATCTTAAGAAAGCGCTACACTGAACATTTTTCAATGAAAAACTTGCTTTAGCATTTTTCATTTTTATCAACTTACAAACATGTTAGAAATATGAATTATAGCTAATAACATTATCTAGCGACTGATGGACCCGATTTTTGATATTTTTATTTATACATGTTTTTTGAGCAACTCATTAAACGCGTAAAAATGCATATATCAAAAATCTGCTCCATCAGTCGCTACAAAGTATTGTTGATTATAATTTATTTTTTATTTCATCTTTCTACAATATTCTCAAGTTATTAAAAATGAAAAATGTGTAAACATATTTTTTAACAAATATCGTGATTACACGACAATTAAAAATAATATTGATACAAGACTAAAGACTATAGTACTCTAAAAATATATTCAAACATTTTTAAACTGATGAATTTTCATTTCTTTTTAAATTTCATAAAAATTGCCTATACAAAACCCTTTAAAAATCAATTGTGTAGTGTCCTCTTTATAAATATACATTAAAACCTAATTTTCGGTATATATAGATAAAATATAATGTATCATATGAATAAAAATAAAAAAATCAGTCTACATTAAAATAGACCTATTTCATCAGTATTGTCATATTTATAAAACCGTGGTTCATCATTCATTACCGTTTTACGTTACCTATACACCAAATATATATATATTTTTTTTTTTTTTGCTTTTATTGTATTTACTTACATGTCATTTTTATGATTAAAATTATTTTGACTAAAGGGCACGCCAAATTTAAGCTCAGCAAAGAAGAGGGACGCCGTCCCCCTCACTTTAACCACTGCGTATAGTCGAAAACGGTGAAAATCTACAATCTGACTGCAGAGTATAATATAGGTAATGAATGTTATATACTTGGGGGGAACTATACAAATAAAAGTCGCGTTTGTTTATTTTTCGATATTTTCCGATTTTTCCGTCGGACACAAAAAACCAGTATTGGAATTCAGAATTTCGACAATGATCAACCCGAGGTTCCTGCCGTAATCGTTTGTTTTACATTGTACGTACCAATTTCCGTATCGTTTTACCATGTCGTCTTGGCCACTCGTTTCGAATATCTCCGGGATGAACGGCACATTGTAGCTCGCCCAGTATGTTTGGCTCAGCAACTGTTCGGTTACGTCTCGCGCTTCAACGAGCCCGGGCATTTGTTCGAGGACATAGAGTAAACCGTGTGTTGGCATCCTGCGACCCGGCCGGAATAGTGAATAATTTATCACCATCCATTGATTGTTGTACGTGCCGCTGTTGTGTCTCTTGAACAACTTGGTCCAGGCCAGTCCATCGGACGCCAGTCGATTCGCCACCATCGCCCGGACAAAAACCAATATCTATATTATAATAATAATAAAACGATGTATAGGATATAAATAATAGGTGAATGCAAACCGGGGTTTTTTTTTTTCTTTTTTTTTTTTTATGCGTAGTTCGAAAAGCAGTGGCGGATCCAGGTGGTGGAGGGGGGCAAAGGTGGCATTTCCCCCCCCCCCGCCAAACCCATTTTTTATATTGTATTTTACTATACTTTATACGATTTATTACGTAATATAACATGCAATAATAATCTTAACATTTTATACAATTTCAGGCTTTTGTCCCTCCTCCCCCCCCCCAAAAAAAAAAATCTATCACTGGATCCGCCACTGACGAAAAGCTAGATATGCACCTGATAACCTGCAGTTTGTTCGTAGTTGATTTTTTTATAATATTTGTATATAATTTATAGATCTTGTGGCTAACGCCCCCTACCCCTTCCACCCACCCTTGAAGTTTTTTTTCTATCATAATTCGAGAAATGTACAATTTAATTTTAGCGTGAATTAACATTTTATTCCATAAATATACCGATTTCCCCTACCCTTAAATGAACTTCAGATCCCTCCCTGTTTATAATACATACTTGTATAATATATATATATATATTAAATTTATTCTTAAAATATATGAATAATATATTTTTGGTTATTTTCCAAAGTTGTATTTTACTTTGTAGCAGATATGCCTACTATATCTATATGAAACTCGTAAAATGGGCGTAAATAAAATTCCTGTTAATTTTTATCAAATTGTCTTGAAAATATTGTAAAAATAAAAGAAGGATAATGCAAAATTATGTAGTTATATTTTAGATCGTATGTAGAAACTAGTAGTTTCACATTTTTCAATAATGTTTATTTTTTTTTGTTAAGAACTATTTAACTATAAATCTGGTATTTTAATCGGGAAACATGTCTTATACTTTTATACAGTGGTCGAATTGGAAAAATAGAAGAAAGGGTGCTATCAGGTTTCCCCCCAAACTATATAACTCGTATACTGTAACACATAACTAGTAGGGAAGCTGTCAAAATATTTCAAAATAGTAGAGGAGTTTCGTCTTTCTGCGCACCCCCCCCCCCCATCAATTCAAGCATTGCTTCTTTATAGAACATCTATAAAAAAAATTATTTATTTTGCATTCAAATCTAGATTGTATTAATTACTGAAATTGATGGAAAATTAAAATAATATAGGTACATATAAATAAACCTCAGATAAATAAGAATTTATATTTTAAAAAAAGTATTTCTAATGTGCCCAATGAGTACTATACAATGGCTACTAAGCCTCATGGCTACGCCACTGATATAAATATATTTCATTATTATAAGTACCTAGTATTATGAGCAAAAACTTTAAATTTATTTCGTCGTTATATAATCACAAATAATAATTAACATAGTACACCAATACAATTATAATCCGTTTCATTAAACTTATTAGTCTAATAATTTAAAAATGTATTGAATTAAAGTATTAAATGATAAAGACTAATATGCATGAATAGGTACTATATTATACATTTTAGATTTTGATCGGAGCAAGGAATCTATTAGTTTTACAATTATGTTTATTTTTTCATTTTATTTTATGTTTTTATTTCTCTGGAAACGATTTTTTGGATAGAAAAAGTCAAGTAAAAGTTTTAGACGAAAAAGCTTTTTGATAACAAATTTATTCTGGACGATTTTCCAGAAATAATTTTTTGATTTTCCTATTAGATTTCTTAAGCATAAAAAAAAAGTACCTTAAACGTGAATTTTTTATACACTCGTAAAAAAAAATTAAAATAACAATTGAAGTTTCTATGGTTACCTATACTATATAATATGTATAATTATATAATATATGTATAACATAATGACATCATCAAATGTTTAAAAAAATATTTTTTAATAGTAATAGTTATGTATAATAATACTCGTTTTATAGAATTCAATGATTTATCATGCTTTCAAAATTAATATAATCACTACCAATGGCAATAACCTACCTGAAGATTGAAGTGCTTCCACTCTCTACTTGCTACCTTTTTAATTTGGATAATCAATTATTTTTTTAAGAAATATTACTAACATTTTAAGAACACGCATTATGACATGTTATATATAATAAAAGATTTTAAAGTAATAAATATCCTAAATATTATAATATAAAACTAATCCTGGCCTTAAAAACCACGTATTATCCATTTTAAAATTAATGTTCTTAACACTAGAAATTCAAAATTATTTTACCTAATTCTCTCCAACAAAAAATAAATTGTAAACCGTTATGCAAGTTACGAACCTGCAGGTAATTCATATTATACCTAATTGTAATTATATTTTAGTCATTTAGTAGGTACTTCTAATATTCTATATCTAGTATAATATTATTAATTTATACATGCAGAACAACATTCACCTACAGAAAATGTTGTTTTTTTACCATTTATCTTTATGATATTTGCACTCAAAGACATAACACATTAAATTATCATTTATTCAATAAGACTTAGATTAGTCCATTTATACGAACAAATAAATATATAACATAGAACATAAGTACTATTATGATCTAATATTTCAATCGTAATATTATTATATTACCCAGTACTCACCTTGTTAGTTACATATTAATAAATTGAGTACTTGTGGATAATTTATAGTAGGACATATTGTTTACTACTTTTTTTCTAAAGAAAGTAATCGAATTTTTACAAACGTGTATAGTTATGATATTTTAAATTTTATTTTAAGACAAAATGAATTTTTTCTGCAAATAATCTTAGTAAAATAAGGCGCAAAACAGTCTAATAGTTAATAACAAAACCTCGATATTGATATTTTAGTGCTACTGCTTTTTAAAGCATAATTTTATAGGTATTATTTTCTATTATTATATTTTATCACCGACCTGGCCAACTGGTTGAATTTTGGTCCATAACTGTGAATTATACACCAAATTAGTGGTTTCTGTAACGGCTAAGCCCGAAGAAATCAGGTAAAAATCATCCAACGAGTATAGGAAACCTGGATATGAACTAAAGGTCATGTCATGTCCAAACACTAGTTGATGTGATGATTTGCTCTCCTTGTAGTTAAGACGATATCGCTTTTGAATTCTCAACATTGATTCGTACCTATATATAAAATACATATCTAATCGTTTAAGATCTAAGACTATATAAATAATATTATAATTCTGTACCAATTCCAAGTAACGTGAGAGAATAACAATTCTTTGTAATCGGTTGTTAGTTTTATGAGAACTGAACACGTTCCCGTCCCTAGTGGTTTTTTATGAGGGTGTGAAGAATTAAATGCATCGCACAAATCGTATAAATCTTCTTGAATGTTCATCCAACTTCAAAATTTTAACAATTATTCGTTTACATTTTAAATTCTGAGCCAAGCAAAGAATGTTTTTTTTTTTTTTTTTTTTTTTTTTTTTTAGTATTATTATTATTTATTTTAAATGTACAATGTATATACCTACCCACATCAAACGAATATAATATATTATGCTCATATAGGTATTTAATAATAAAATCTTACAATAAATGTTCCCATGTTAATGACTGCATTCCATCTTTTGTATTCAGCTTATATCCATCGTATAAGCCATCGAGCTGTTTGTAGACCAGGCCAACCTATATATTATAATGTTAAAAATAATTACACTCATAAATTACTCAAATACAATTATTTGAATAGTTTGGTATTTAAATCATTTTAAAGTGTTTTTTATAATTTTTACAAATATTTTTCACAAAATTTAAATACTTGTATTTAAATACTGAAAACAGTCCAGTAATTCTATAAAGAATTTAATAAGGTTTCCATAACATTATTTAGACGCATACGAGTAGGTATGTCTCCTAACAGCACAACATGTTTCAATTACATTACTGTAATGTAATTGAGTAATTTTATTTTGATAACATATCAGAAATATGGCAACATACGAATGTAATATTTCTGTTACATTATTGCAACATTGCTATAGTCCTGTTTTTCGCATCCAACTTTGTTATACAACGTTATGTACACGAAAACATTAAATGTTTCAATATTGTTATATATTTTTATATTTCAGATATATCTTAAAATATAACATTACTGTATAATGTTTTCTAATATATATGTAACTTACATAAGTCTTTTATTTATTTATTGAAATATGTATTTTTATATTTAATAAATTATATAAAACAGAATAAATATATTAGAACATATCCTTTTTACAATATATCAGAACAATTTGGTTTTATTTAATCTACAATCAAATTTTATTTTTATGTTAAATAAAATATTAAAAAGAAAAATATTTCGTTATATTAAAGATTAATGTTTACCTATTATAATATCACATTTGGTTAGCTTTTGTTTTGATAAATTAATAAAATAAAAATTTAAAATCATTTAAAACAATAAAATCGTCAATTATACCTAAAATGTAATAACAGACTGTAATTGGTAAACTATTATATAGATTTTTTTTATACATATTTTATACTTATTATATTTATACTTCAGTCTCTGAATTATCACTTAAAATTTTTTTTTACATATCAGATCAACTTGTTTTTATTTAATTTACAGTCAAGTTAGTTTTATTTTAATGTTAAATATTAGAGATAGGTGGAACATTTCAAAGTTCGAAAAATTGAATTGAACATCAAAAGTTCAGTTCGGGTTCGAAAATTAAACTTAAGCAATAAAAAGTTGAACCAAACTTGCAGATTAAAGAGTTTGAACTCAAGGAATAGTTCAAAAGTATGTCGTAAAAGTATATAGATTCATAGAATCGTCTACAGAAAAAAGTCAATAGCCTTTTTTTTTTGCTTATTTACGTTTTTAAGAAAGTATTTCGAAGTTCAGTTCGGTTCGGATTCTACATTAAAACTAAAAGTTCGGTTCGAATTCGAGTTCTATCTTAAAATTCATAGTTCAGTTCGACACCTAAATTTTGAGTTCGACCCACCTAGCTCAAGTATATATCAATAATATAATATGATGTTCGATAATAATGTATTAAAAAGACGAATATAAATATATGTGTATATATATTTTTAAATACTTTGTTGAAAGAACTGTATGCCAAAAAAAAAAATTGTTTTTCTTTCATGCGACTAAAACATATTAATATAATATACATTGTTAACTTACTTGATGCCAGTACTTATCAAATCCGTTTTTTTCCATTACTTGAGCCATGACCCATTTTTTATTTTGCTGCACGTACTCGTTGAGTTGTGCACACAAATCTGCTCGACCGTTACAAAAATGTTGTAATGTATTACCCCAATAAATATTTATCAAATCGGCAGTAACCCATCCTTCCAACAAACCGGCGGCGTAGGCTTGCAATGAATCATCTTCTTTTTTAGATGTAACTATTTCTAAATAATCCCATCTAATAAACATATAGACGAAAATATTACGTATTAATAATTGTATAATGAAATATTTGGCCTGTTTACTAAAATTATCAATTATAAATTGTATTAATAAAAAAAAGAAACTATACCTATTTAAAATTGGTAGGAATCGTGAGAATTAAAAAATAAAACTAATTTGACTACAACAGACAGGAAGGCTGAAGAACAGAAAGTATAGTCATATTCTTACATGACCCCTATCCAGACAGAAAAATGTACGTTTTGACATCAAATTTCAAATTTTTAAACTCATTTATTTTGAAACTACGAAGAAATAATCCATTTTTGGGTAGATTTTCTATACGTATTTATCGAAATTAAATTAAAACGATAACTACCTGTTCAAAGTACAATCTAGATCAAATTTGCTACCAGAAAACGGATACATGTGTAGCAATTAGATCCGGTCTTCTAGTTGAAATATTGTTTTCAGAAATATAAAAATAAATAGTAATAGATATTATATTATCACCATAATAAATTATAATATAAAAATAATGTTAATGTATATACAGTTCGACACGAAGTGTGCAGTACGGAAAATTAAAATGTGCGGTAGGTACGAATTAAAAAAGTATACCTAATGATAAATTATTAATAAATACGTTTATTATAATAAACATAAAATTAAAAACTTCAGCATTATAAATAACTATTAATTAATATTAAATGACTGTAAAATAAAATGGAATTTAGAGAGCAAAGCCCACACATTTCCCTATTGTAAAGAAAATATAGATACAATATGAATTTTTTTGTAATATAAGGGATATAAATAATTAAAACGTCATTTTAATACCAAAATTACCAGGCTCTTTCGCTACGCTATTAAAATATATATAAAAAATGTATAGACCGATATATTATAATTAGGGAACGGATTTATTTGCATTAAAAACCTTCAAAATATGCTTTAAAATATACTATAATATGCTACAAAATATGCATTTATTTTTAAATATGCACTTAAATATGCATTTAAAATTGAATATAATTGAAAAAAATGTATTAAAAAAAGATATTAAAATCAAACAAAATTATTAATTAATTTCATTGTCTTCGCCGATCGACTGATTCGTCTTTGACCAATCGTAATTTTATCAATATTATAATATTGTAGACCGTTGATAAAGTATACTTTATTATATGTTGGAAAGTTGTGAAACTCGTGATTTTAAAATGGTTTTTATTCAAACCGTAATTTGACAAATTTAGCTGAAAATAAGAATACTTGAAATTTTAAGTTAAAAACAAAAATATGCACTAAAAAATTACAAAAATACATTAAATATGCAAAAGTTAAAAATATGCGAAATATATAAAATATGTAAAATAAAATTGGTGTTATTTTTATAAGAATGATATAAATCGTGCATATTTCTTATCAGATTTCAAATAGCTTATTCTATTAAATAGCATATATGCATTTACATATAAATCCGTTCCCTAATTATAATGTTACCAGTTACCATGCACCATACACTACTACTACCACTACTTTGCTGCACATATATTTTATCGGAATTCTGCGTTTAAGATTATATAAACTACAAAGTACATACATAATATAAAAATGATAAAAATTTATAGGTATAAAAAAATGTCTCATATATTTTTACGATAATTGTCATTTGTCCTTCAGAAGACAGGGGTGCCTAATTCTGTAAACTGTGATTTCGAGAACTTGTTACGAGGGGGATATACTAGTAAAAAAATTACAATTCAATTATCACTTTTCTATGTATCTACAATAAATCTTCAGTCTAGGGGGTGTGGTCTCTAAGGCCCACTTGAAGCCATTGTATTGTCAGAAGATATTTACATTTTATGTTATTTTAATGTATATACCACTAATTACATATCTCAATTTTCTAATTCAATCTGCAGCAGGTATTCAACATTAAAATAAAATTAATTTAATAAAAAAAAGTTATAAATTGTGCACTGCAGTGTACAGATATTAAAAAATGTACTTGCCTAATTTTTTATTTACGTCATAAAAATATTTTACTTTTTAGTGAGTTATTTAGTGTATTTTGTCATTCTGACGAGTAGAATTTTGTGGCAAAATATTATATTTTATTTGTGAGGTGGTCGACATTTTTTAGTTAAAATAACGTTGGTTAATTGTCAAATTAAAAAAATTAAATTAAAAATTAAATAAAAAAAAATCAAATTGAAGATTGAATATAAAGACATAGCACCAACAGACCTAAAAAATTACAATTAATTATAAGATAATAGCCAAGAGGTAATAAAAGAGATAGGTAATAAGACGATTAACACGCACGCGCATTTGCAGTAGGGTGACAAATATCAGAATTTGCTTTGGTATATATATATATTTTTTACCACACTAAAGCAATGCTATATCAAATACGAATATTTTTTATTGCAAAACGAATTTATAAATCACTGTATAGTCCTAGCCCCTGCAGCAAGGATAAAATTGTACCCAAATTTAATATCTATTTGTGCATGACTAACGGGAAGGTTAAAGATTTCAAGATTTTGAATTATGAAATAAATAGTTTTGCGATTTTGAAAAATGTTACTCCTCTGTTTTGCATAAGTCAAGGCGTTTTGCGCATGCCTATGAAGTATGAACTATATAATATAATAAGTACATAATTTAACGATGAAATTTAAAAGAAAAAATATTAAAACATGATTTGTCTACCAATTCAATCAAAATATTTGAACCCCTCAAAACCCCTGCAAACGGCCAAACAAGATAAAATTGTTAAATATATAAATGCGTATAAAGGTGCAATTTTTTTTTTTTTTAATAAATCAAACTTACCCTGTTCTGTTTATACTGCTAATGTAACTCACTTTACCGACAAACCTGCCGTTTTCCTGAGATTGAATGGAAACGTTATCGTTTTCGTCAGCAACCGCGTAAAATATTTCGTTCCGATCGCATAAGCACGTCACTACAACAGATGCGACGAGAAACACGATTGCGGTCATTTTCGCGGACATGATGAACCATGTCTGACAGTTCAAACGGACTGTACACAATACCTAATATTACTTTTAGCTGAGATAGAAATTTTCACAAAAGAAAAAATTATCGCGTCACTTGCACAACATAATTATTATTAATGTTGACGTCCTTCTACACATAAATAGCTGTTCGAATATTATTATTATGACGATATTTTTACGTATATAAGTAAGAACATTTTATGGACAAATGTGATCTCGTAACAATGGAAAAAACTTGTAATAACAATAATAACACAAAGTACAACTATACCTATATCTATATATAATTACTATATCATTATGCGTACAATGTCTGATGTTATTTTTGATTTTTTTTTTTTTTTTTCCATTATGAAAAAGTAATTATTATCGAGTAGTTATTATGGGTCAATTATCCATATTGTCTTTTTTGATTATAATTAATGATAATACAAATGTATTATTTTATAATAGGTACTTATACCAGATCCAGAAGTCAAAGGGCAAAAAAGAGATAAAATTATTGAAAAAACCAAAAGGTATATCTTGCGCCGCGCCGTGTTTATATACAATGCGTGTAGGCCAAAGTAGATATATTAAAATTGCCAATTTAAATAAATGTCTTTTAAAATTAAATTCTTTGCCTTTTTTTCTTTCTGCATGTCTCATGAAATAGTCATCACTAGGGCTCATAAGTTGATACACATGCATATCAAATATGCTAAATACTACATCATGTTAAGTGAAATAAAAATCCGTTTCAGAAGTGCAGAAATCAGAATATGAAATTTTTTTTTTTGCATAATATAAATGCATATTTATTATTATGCTATAAATATATCGTTGAGCTTTTTTGGTTTTATATTGCATATTCCTTACTTTATTCGGAAAACGAACTTTTTAAAATTAAAATATAATATTCTTGTTATTTTTATTGCATTCAATTGTAGGTGCATATTTTTCTAGACTGGCTGAGCCAGCGGAAGAGATAGACGCGTGGCTTCAAACTTGTATTCTTATATGCACAAGTTTCCGAATCTTAACGTGTGACGTCAGCCTACAGTGGTCAAGATGAACCGTGCGGTATATAATTTGATTTTTTATATCATGTATTATATTTTCATATTTTTAAGATAGATATATAAATAGATTCCATGTACCGACGTCTCGACTGCAGTCAATAAAAAAAATTATGTAAATCGGTATAGGCATTAAGTTTCAGATATTTAAAAAGAAATTGTCATTGCACAACATTTGAGTATTTTTTTGATACCTAATTTTAGGTAAAAAGTAGATTTTTTTTTACTGAACATGTTTGAAGTGCAAAATTTTAGATTTTAGTACATATAAATGTATTTTTCTGAACTTTTTAGTGTATATTTTGCCAGATTTTAGTGCATTACTGCATGCTTATTTATGCGTTTTTAGTGCATGGCATGAACCCTGGTCATCACTCATCATAAGTTTAAATAATATTTATATTATTTAAATAAATAAATAAAAACAAAATTGACACTCAGAAAAAAAAAACATTTGCATTATATTGAGAATACTATATACAATATATTCAGAATACAACTCTGTTAATGACTCCTCGGTATGGGTCTTTAAGAAAACCTATTAAGGGGCCGCAACACCAACGAAAAATCAGCTTAAAAGCGTGACAAAACTATGGGACTTTGAAACATCGGATTTCAATTCTGAAAACTGTTTTGAATTCATTAGTTTGTCTTCTAGGAATCAATCGAGACGTTTATTTTTTTTTTTATCCATGTTATTTATCATTAAATATTGCGATTTTAAAACATTGATTACATTTTAATCTGTAATAATAATAAAAATTGGCCTCTATCGATCTCTAGAAGATAGGCCTACACGTTCAAATCTATTTACAGACTGTAAATCCGACTTTCCAAAGTTCTACAATTTTGTCACGCTTATTGGTCTTTTAAAAAAGAAAAAAATATCGGAAATTTCGTGATTATACAACAATAAAATGTGATACGGGTACGGCTATTTTTAAATTAGTTTTAAAATGTACTTAAATATTTCTAAATCGTCAGATTTTGATTTTTCGCTATGTCTAAACACACACGCGTTCGTGTTTACACGGACCAACCGTGTAAACATTTCCTACCCGATCGTTTATACGCATACTCCTGGACTTGTGAATTTGTTGCAATTTTTACATTTTTTTTATGAATGTAGGTACCTAACTATATATTCTTAAAAAAATTTTCGGTACATTATATTACATCATAACTCATATATTTTTATAATTATTGTTGAGAATTAACAAACGATTAATTAACAGAGTACAATATTACCATTGCTTGAATATTATAAAAGTTAAAATAGTAATCTTCTGTGTGTACTAAAAATAATAATATAATAAAAAAAAATATACCTAATACTTTTTATAACAATATATAATAATAATAATAATAATAATAATAAATATTATTATTATTTATATTAATTTATTATTATTAATAATAAAAAAAAGATTCTGAGTGAAGTTCAGTGTAAGAGTGTAACATTATTTTCCGATTTACAACAATTTTCCAACATTCACGGAAGACAGTTTTCCTATAAAATTGTATACATTTTACATGCATAAAAAATTAATACTAAAAAACCGGGTAGGAAATGTTTACCCGGTTGGTCCGTGTACGCATTATCTACACCATGATGAAATAATATGGTATGCCAGTAACTGAATTCTGCGCATAGTGCTTCTTCACTCGGTCCACTCATCATAATTATTATTTATTATTGTTATCTACTATTTATTTTGATTAAAAATGTTCAACTCTGTAAACATTAAATTTATTCATATATTATCATATCACGAATGAATGAATACATTTTTCCCTATACTGAGGTCATTTGGGATTAGTGTGAGAATGACTTTATATGGACAGTGCGGATGAAATTTCAATTGAATTCACTGAAAAAATAAATGAAAATAAGTAGGTACTTAATAAAAATGTGTATTATATACCTTACAATTTGGATTGAAATTTCCTTCTGTAAATTAAATTGAAAATAAATTGAACAGGATGGTTGTAACCCCTGAAAGTTTTTCAATTTGGGTAGAGACATTAAAATGTATTCAACATTTTTTAGATATAAGTAGGTACTTATATCAGAAAAATGAAAAAATGTGTCTTACTGGGGTCATTTAAATTAATTTATATGGTCATAATGAAAGATATTTCAATTAAATTAACTAAAGAAAGAAGTGAAAATAGGTAGGTACCTAATACAAAATTGTATTATATACCCGCATTTTGGATTAAAATTTAATTTTGTAAATTTAAGTTATAAATTTAATTTAAAAAAATTGGGCAGGACCGTAGGGGCCCCCGCAGGTTTTTCAATTTTGGTAGAGACATTAAAATTTATTCTTAATCTTTTAGGTATAAGTACCTACTTATGTCAGAAAAATAAATAAATGTTTCCTAAGGCTGGCAACACACGAGTGTTGTTTTACCGCGCGTTATTTTTACGGTACCTACCGTAAAATTACAACGAATTTCGTCGAGATACATTGAAATGAATGGAGCACGACACACGAATGTCACGCTGTAAAAATAAATAAACGTGGTATTTTGAATACTGTTGCAGGTATCTCGACTTTACAGCGCGGTAAAAATAACGCGCGACCGGTTTTATTTCTACCTATATACGGGTTATATTTTCTGATTTTCGATTACGTTTTAATGATCAACTGCTTCTATCGAAGAGTCGACATGTCATCGTCATCAGATGGAGAAGGTGAAAAATCTTTGCAATTAATGATCGACGATAGTGTTGGTCTCGATATTTTAATATCGTCGGTCGAAGAGCGACCAGCGTTTTGGGATAAAACCCTTGACATTTTTTCGGACAGAAATTCTAAAAGGAAATCTTGAAAAAAAATGTTTATTATATTAAGACCAAAATTTGAAGACAAATCTTAAGGACCAAAAACTTTTAGGTAATATTTAATAATTATTAATTAGTAATAAGTAATAAAATAACCAAGGCTTCATAACTTTATGAAGTTACATATTTATAAGAATTGTATATATGTATTTAAAATGTAGTTTGTAGGTAGGTTTACCGGTAGGTACTTACCTAAATTTGTTTCATAATATTATTGTGAAATATTTCCGTATTTATTTAATGTACCTATAGGTACTTATAAAGTTCCAAGCCTGGTAAATAAATGATACCTAATTAATAACTAGTGTTCAGGACTTTTTGTATTTGTACGTTTTTTTTTTTATGATTGTCGTAAATATACAGTGACGAGTTCGTCAAATGTCGAAATGCTCATTCTGTAATAATTGAAAAATTGTTCTGGGTCTTTTCGAAGAACTTCAAAATTTAAAACGAATTCGCCATTATATGTATGCATACTAATTAAAAAATGTACCCCCATAGTTCTTTTTACTTTTTTTTTATTTTTAATAAAAAGGTTATAACCCATAAATAAAATAATTTCTTCATCATCTGCCATGGTACCTATATAGATGAACTGGTGAATGTACGATACCTATATATAATATAATAGGAATTATTACAAGTACAGCACTTAAAATTTAAATATTATACCTATTTTTGTACATACAACATAAACATTAGACATCACTTCATGATTTTATTGAATTGAAATCCTTTATTCTTTCGTGTTATCTTGTTATTGTATGGATGGTATTACGTTTTCAAAAAATACCGCGCATAGATAACCGAACAATACTACTTACCTACTACATAGATAATAAAGATATCTTTATTATCTATGACTTACTAATACTAACTGATATCGCCATAGATAATATTATTTTGGGAGAATACTATATGTGACAACTACTCTCATGCGCTACTTTCATCTTGTGAACGTGGCTTTAATATAATAGTTTGTTAAAATATATGACTATATTTCACTATGCAGCCACAGTAAACTATGTAGTCTCCGGTCAATTTTTTTTACAGAATATCTATATATACCTACAGTAAATCAGCTTTAACTCGAAATACAATATTTAGTCTTTACTTATACATTTATAATGTACTTATAAGAGCCTATTTGCATGACTCGGGGGACACCACGTGGAGGTTGGTTCTTATCGCCCCCCCCCCCCCAAAAAAAAAATGATTTTTTTAGCAGCATAAAGTCAATTATAAAACGAAAACTACCTATTATTAATAAAGTTGCCAACCAACCATTGTTGACCAACTACTGGCCAACCCTTGTGATTTATCCATCACCCCTGAATCTGCTACTTCTTTGAGTTACCTACGCTCTTTCTCTCCTATACGTATACCTATATCAGTACAAATCCTAATTAGGTAGGTATTTTCAAATCTATTGTCATAGTATATAAAATATTAAATAATTGGTTTTATGTAGTTTTAGAAATAGGTACCTACAAAAATATATTTTGATTAGGAATGCTTTTAATATTTAGTGTTTTTAAATTAGGTACCTACATTTTATTATTTTATACTTTTGTGGCAAGACTTTTTTCTTTGGTATATTGGAAATATAATCCACGGAATAAAAAATATTTTTCGATTATTATGGATTTCGACTACAATTATGTACGAATTTAGATATCAATGAAATACTTATCGAAGTATATTTTATATTATCATACTATTGATTATTCTATTCAGTGTTAGTTAAGTCATATTCGTCTTTCAGTATTTTCTCATGCTGCATTTATTACAATAATATAGAGGTACATTCGTCATACACTTGTTCATTATTCTTCTTACTTCTATATACGAGTACAACCAGAAAATCTATTATTCCACTTCTTCTCCTCTTTTTATAAAAATCCTCTATGGGAACGCTCTTTTATTCAATTCCGTGTAAAAAGACAAAATAAGTAGGAAACGAGTAAATAAAATTGTCTCATATGTTTTTTAAATAGTGTATTCTTGTATTTTCAATCACTGCACATATAGTATGGAATAAATACAATTTATATAATTATGTATTTAGTGACAATATATATTACCATTTTAATAATAAAACTAAATACCTAATGAGCTGTCGGAAGCTCGGTAATCATTAACGACACAGATCACAGCTGATGATTGACACATGTAATTGTAATAATATGAACCAATACCTATTCATTTTAAAAATTAATACCCGTCTTACCAAAGTCTCACAATGTTGTCAGTGGAGTATCTACATTTCGATCTAAATGTCTTTTTATAATGCTAAAATAGATTCTGTATCGTAAAAACGAAAAAATCTCATTTCATATCATAATTCATTATGAATTGAATATTTAGAAAATTTTAAAACACCGATAAAGATTGTCTCATTTGTAAGTTTTATATAGGTAAAACTTATTAGGTAGGTAGGTACTTAAAAAAATAAAAATGCCCATCATGCATAAGCACGACCCGTAAAATCCACCACAAAATAAATTAAATGATTTAACTTATTCTGTGATTCTATCTTTATTTTTCGTTATCACAGAACTATGTGTGACAGGAAACTTGAATGGTGTCCAAGATAAGTGTAAAGATAAAAACCCTAAATTTTCCTACGTACACTGTCATACACATTAATTAAATTTGCTATTAATATGTGCTATTGGCAGAAAAAATCCTATTGTATTTGATTTTTATAGTACTATACAGTTTTTGTATTCGTTTATGGAAGGTAGTTGTATTAGTCATGATGTGACTATAGAAAACGTGGCCAAAGAAATAAATGTAAAGCCAATGTCATTGAAATCTGTTTCAACAAGAAGGTGGGCTTGTCGATTTGAATCTGTAGGTAGTAGACACTTATTTTTTTTATATATATATAAAATTATGACTGAGACAATCTGAAGAAAACTGAAAAAAGAACATGACAAACCTTTTCCAGTATTCTCAATTTAAAATACTATTGTTCATTATTTATGTAGGGTTATAAAAACAAAACCTATACTAGATAACATGAACATGTTTTTGATTTTGAGTCATTACAACGTTATGTGAAGTGCTGTTTTTCTTTACAATTTTATATTTCAAAGTACCTACCTACATATTTTATATTTACATAATATTTTACTTTTTTTTTTTGGTTTTCGACTTTTTAACATTATAATATGTAGTAATGCTTTATATGCTTTTTATGTACTCTTTATTTATTTTTAATTCAAGCGGGCTAATGCACAATACAAGTATTAAATTTAATGGTAATATATAGGTAGTATAATAAGTATAATAATTGATTAATTTACCATAAAAAGAAAAACAAATATCAGTATAATAAAAGTACAATTAGTGAATAATTCATGCATAAAATCTAATAATATAATTACAAAAAGACTCAGAGTTAAAATTAAATAAATCACTATATGGGTATCATTATAGCTAATCGCATCACTCTATTTAATGGAGCATTTATAGCGTAATTAGTTCTATGTAGGTATTTAAGATTAAGATTTATAAATGACAAGCTTTATGTCACGATATAACATTTATAATTTGTATATTTTTATACAACAAATACCATAAAAATAATACTGAGATTAATTTATGTTAGAATTAATTATTATTTTGTATTTGAATATGATATTTTATTTATACTTATATATTTCTAAGACAAAATACAGGTATGTTCTTATTAAGTACATTATTATTTTATTTAGATTGAAAAATGAGATGGAGAATTGTAAAAATGAAATTTATGATTTGAAAAAAAATAAATTTCTTTAGAAAACTACCGTTTTGAAAATTGATTTTCTGGAATTCTCTCTAAACATTTCACACCTACTCAAATTAATTTGTTCCTTCGCCCCATATAAAAAAGTGTACCGGTAGACTCCTGAAGATACATCAAGTGCCATTACATTAAGAAGTGTTTCTCCTAAAGTGTACCGATTTGTTTAATTTCTTTCTTAAGGTAATTAAAATTGAATTGAATATTTAAATAATATTTTCAAGATCTATCTATACTCAAAACATGGGCCGCAACATTTTCTTTTGAAGATGGAATACTTGTTTTATCCTTAATGACTTAATGAAAGTTAAACGTATGTTTCAAATAAGATATTTTTTGATAAAAAAAATGAACGTGTTATTGGGCCGCGCAAATAAATTAAAACTATTATTGCTCGAGGTATTTTACATAATATTTTTTCATAAATAAATATTTCACTAACATGCTAAACATTTTATATCTTTATAATTATATTTCTATAATAGGGTTAATTAATAACTGGAAACAGCCAATATATTATGGCTATGATCAAAAAATGACAAAAAAATTATTAGGTATTTAAAATTATTAAAAGAATTACTTAATGTTGGATTTAATGTAATTTTTGTTGTTAGTGATATGGGTTCAACTAACATGAGGTTATAGAAAAGTTATATATAATATAATAATACCATAATACGATAAATAATACCTCATTTGAACATTCAATACAAAAAAAGAAATATTTGTCTTTGCAGATGTATCGTATTTGCTCAAGTTGGCCAGAAATCATTTACTTGATAAGTATATGTACCTAGTTCATTTTTAAATCAGTAATTTTAATAATAACTTTAAATTCACTAAAAAATTGCAGAGGTTTTATTCTTCCTAACAGTAAATACATTGGAAAAAATATATTTGAAGAGTTAATTAACTCTAGACAAAACTAAACTAAAACTAAACTCTAGACATGACAACTCATAAAATTACTAGCCACCATTGAGGGAACAGATCGAATGAATGTAAAGTTGGCTGCACAATTGTTTTCCAATACTGTTACTAAAACAATTTTGTGAAGAACAAGAACTTTTTAGTTTTTAATACATATAACTGGAAAGATGTAAGTATTTTATATACCTAGAAACAAACCTTTCTTTAAAAAAATTAAGATTGACAAACTTTCACCCAATCAATTTATTTATTTTTCTCAAAAAATATTTCCTATTTGAACACTTTAAAATAATTTTCTAAATAATATATTCTTAATTTCAAAACAAAAAATGATTTGATTTATTAAACACACAACAGAAATACGATAAAGGCATTGAAAGTTATGGTCTGAATGAAAAACATCAAAATGAGCTAATAGATAAAATAAACAATTTTATAAAACATATGAGAGTTCATCCCTAGTATAACACCGAGACACCCGTAGGATAGTCCATTACCGTCCGGTATGGGAATCCCACCAAGAACTCCCACAAGACACCCTGGGGTGTCCCAAAAAAATTTCTAAAATATTTTATTTCCCAGTAGTGTCCCATTACAGTCCCGTGTATGACTGTATATATTATTATTACATATAGTATTATAAACTACAATAATATATACCATCGCAAGTACTTGGCTGGTAGTGCTAGTAATAATATAACTGTTTTGGATTTTAAATACTGGTAAATATTTACATTATGCAACAAATTTATCTTATAATATACAATTATAATACCTATAATACTTTAACTATTATTGTGTATATTGTAACTTGAGATAGTATATATTAGGGAAATACTCTGACTTAGTACCTATTTACTGAAAATAAACACTGACAATAAACTAGGTAATCTTGAAACCAGCTTGCTAATTTTAAACGACCACGAGTGTTTAACTTCTCAAATGTTTACTGACATACAAGAGTCTTCAGAATTTGTAAACACGGCTGACATTAGGGAAAATTTTGATATTTTAAAACAATTTGAGGTATGAATTGAAAATTGCTAATTTTTAAACATAAATATAAATTTCAACTTACATTTTTCAGATGGTAACTGAAGAAGCATTCAGTAAACTAGAGCAAGAATATATTCAATATATTGCTGGCATGTGGATAATCTTTTTTCAAGTAAATACCCTCGTTTGATTAGCCATACTGACGGTCAGCCATTAAAAAGTTAAACACAATATATTTCTAAAGGTAAATTAAAAATGCCTTCATATAGCCTCGAAGAAGCAATGAACGATTGAAAAATTTTCATAACTTATTTCAAACTCCAATTGAAAGCAAATGAACCATAAATAATTATAAGTGATGTTTTTAGAGATCACAATTTTGTATACAGGTCATAGAACAGTATCCTGTATCCTACTCTATGGTATAGAATAGAGTTTTACTCATTACTCAGACGTTTAGATTTATAATATGGTGCGGACTTTTTTTTTTATCGAATAAATTCGAATTTGTAGATTAAATTTATTTGAGAATTTACTTCTTATAAAATGACAGCTTTCGATTCCCGAGATAATAATATTAATTATTTATTTCAGAAATAAATTTAAATTACAAAATTATTTTTATATACCTACATAACATATAGTAGGTATTAAATTAGATATACAATGTAAGAAAATTACTTTAAAATTATATTTATAATAAGATATATATACCTCTTAGTACCTTATATACCTCTTTAGTAAATTGAATTGAAATTTCATTCTCTATGGCCATATAAAGTCATTCTTACACTACCTAATCTTTAATGACCTCAATAGGGAAACATTTATTCATTCTTCTGGTATAAGTACTTACCTACACCTAAATAATTTTGAACACATTTTAATGTCTCTACCCAAATTAAAAAACCTACGGGGTACACAACCGCCCTGTCCAATTTTTATTCAACTAAATTTAAAACTTAAATTTACAAAACTAAATTTTAATACAAAATGTAGGTAGGTATATAATGCAAATTTGTATTAGGTACCTTTTTTCATTTCTTTCTTTAGTAAATTTAATTGAAATTTCTTTCTCTATGACCATATTAATTAATTCTTACACTAATCTTAAATTACCTCAGTAGGGAAACATTTATTCATTATTCTAATATAATTACATATACCTAAATAATTTAGGATAATAATTCAACCTAAATAATTTAGGATAATAATTCAACCTAAATAATAAGTTTGCATTAAGTATTATTGGTATATTCTTTATGTGGATAATTAGCTTATTGCAAAGATCTAAATCTTTTAAACGAACTCGATAAATACAATCAATTAAATAAAGTCATTGCCATTACTAAAATCTTTTCAAGATATTTATAATACTTAAGTGAGACGCCTATTGGATTCTTTTTTTGACAGCATAATGTCTTCTGAAATGAAAATAAATATGGTAAAATTACTGGTTAAAATAGAAGCCGACTTATACAAGTATATTACTGTTAAAATGATTGCAGTTTAAACGGTGCAATCATACGATTTTGTTTCTAAAAATGCTTTCAAATTATTTATAGCTTTGGATGTACCTCAAGAATTTTTAAAACCTCTTCCAAGTGCTTGGAAAAATAACAAAAATTTCATTGACAGCAGTATAAGGATTCAAAAATTAAAAGTAGTGAGTGAATGATACAGCTTAACGTGGAATTTTGTTTTTATATTTTTTTTTTATAAATACACTATGTAAAATATATCAAATCTTCAAACACATTGCGCAACCAATAAAAATTCTAATTTTACATTGACATTTTTTGTGAACCTTTTTATTAGATAAATAAATATTATAAGTGGGTGGGACTTTCAAAACATATACATTTTATTTTTATTGTCACCCTACTGTATATTCTACTTGGAAAACACAACATGATTGTTCAATCCTTGCACGAATATGAAGAATTTTTTATTAAGTAAGAAGAAATTCATTGACATTAATATTTTGAATTAAGTTATTCAATAGCTTCAAATTAATATTTACAGTGTGCAAAAATGTTGAAATACTCGAACAATATATTATTAATTGTTAAACTTATTTTAAGTATTAAATTTAAAAAAGTAAATTTGCGATAAGAAATTAACGACTATACAAATAACAATATAACATACTATGAAGAATGTTATATGAATACAATATATAATAGTACAATTAAACAAATTAATAACACAATCAAAACTGCAAAGTTATTTTAAGATAATTTGAATAAACAATTTGTTTTTATAGAACCCACTTTAACGAAACTCTAGACCTTTTATATATATTATTGTGATTAAAGTTTAGTTTAATTTTATATTTATAGCAGCTCCTATAACTTTACCTTAATCATAACAATTTGAAAATGTAGTTAATATTTATAATAAAAATTTCAAGTTCTCACAAAACTTATCTATAAATATTAAGTATACTGTGAATGTTAAATATTATTAATAAACTTTTATTAAGAGTCTCTTAATAACCTTATTGCAAAGCTGTAAAAGTTAATTAGATGTACATACATTTTAATATGGTATAGTGGTGAAATAGTTATTGAAATATTGTAACATAATAACAAATAGATTTAGTCTCCCAAAACAATAAAACGTATTTTAATATACCCATAGTGTTTATCCAAATTTTATCTCATATATTAATTAACTAAAACCAGCACAAATTGATAAAAAATAAACTTTATAATATTATAATAGTATGTTATGTGTAGAGCTATAAAAGTATAATACAATAACTCAAATAAATAAAATAGTTATAAAGAAATATTATATAACATTGTACAACAGTTATGATAAACACATCACAAAGTTATGAGTGGTTCTTGATTGTTTACTTCTTGTTTTATTAATCCAAATCTCCATTCATTTCTATCTCTAAGTATGGGTCTCCCAAGTTGGTTGTGTAACTCCTTGAATGTTTTCCGGAATAAGGCAACATCCTTACGTTGAGGAGAATGATGACTGTTGGATGGCTTATTGAATGGATTATGTCGACCTCTCGGTGGAGGTTGAGGTGACGATTGTTCATTATATTCAATTTTTTGTGACACTTGGTTATTTGGTACTTGAAGAGATACTCGAATGGGTGATTCTATACAAATGAATAATGAATATTTTACTTGAATTTTGAAAAGAAAAAATATATGACGCTATTGTAATAATTAATATTTGTATACCTTCTAGTTCTTTAAGTTGTCTTTGTAAATCAGCAACCATAAATTTCATATAGTCGTAACTTGCACAAGCCAATGACTTCATCCACTGTTCCATTGATTCTTGGCTATCAGCTCCCAATATGTAGCTCCTATTATTAGGACCATGGAATATGACTTTAAAACTGAACTGATCATCATTTTCAGCTAATTCTTAAAAGAAAAAACAATATTTTCAGTACTAACATTATATATGAAAATGCATCTTGAACAGATGCTTACCAATACTACATCCTTCGAGTATGATGACGCCGAGTGGCTCCTTGTCAGATTTTCGATCGAAATAGAATAGCAGGTTCCCTTTAAGTACAAACCATCTTTTCTGGTAACCTTTATTAAGTTCTCCTCGTTTGCAAAGCCATCCTTCTTTGTCGACTGGCGATGCCGATGTCGAATATGCAGACAAATTTTTATCGTTAATCTTCATCTCAATTTTTGTTTATTATTCGAAATATGATTTTATAATCATTTGGTATGATAAATTTAACAGTTGAACAAATATAAAAACACAATTTTACTCGTTTGACAAGTGACAACATTAATAATTGTAAAATATTCGAATTTCTATTTTCAATCACCATACCTTATCATGTAATACGATACAATCACGAAATGAGAAACTACACAGTTAAGAGCGCTAGTAGCATCTAGTCGGGTTTTTGCCCAATTTGATAAGAACATTTGCCGGTCACATTTCTCTACAGATCGGTATATCTTCGGGCAACCATAACAAGTACTATCTGTAGTCATGATAAGAATTAAGAGCAGGTATTATAAATATTATTGAACTAGTAATTACCATGATTTAAATATATTCACCTTTTTTAAATAAAAAAAAAAACAAACAATGTAATCCATTTTATAATATTATATTATAATAAAATGTATTTGCAACACTAAAATTTGATTTGTGCGATATCTAAAAGTGTAAACTCTAATTCATTATGTCATCCCGTACGTTTGAATGGAACTGGTACGTATTAAATTAAATAAAAATACCTGACTATACTGAGTAATGAATTAATACAATTTGTTTTACATCCTACTCCGTAGAATCATTAAATCAAATATTATTATTATATTGTTTGAACAATGTTGATATTACTATTGGTATTGTATGTAGTATATATGTGATTCAAATGAAAATTTGAAATTTGGTCATTTTGTTGCTGGTTTGTGAATTAACTCGTGTATTATTATTATTATTATTATTACTACTACTACTTACTGTTAATATAATCATAGGTATATCCTAATTATTACATTTTACATTTCCATCTAAATCATAACAATAGGTACATTTTCAATTTTATTTAAATTATCTAATCACCTATAAAATCATTTAAATTGTATAAATCCTAGAATCGTTTGATGTATTAACAAATGTTTAATTAATATGTTATATATTGTTCTAGAGTATTACTATACTTTGAATTTTATTGATTTATATTAATAATGATTTTTTTTTTTTATTTATTTCCATAGGTACAGTAAACCAATAATTAACTACAATAAACGTAAAAAAAATTATGTACTTGAAAAATGTGGTGACAATCATCCGTTAAAATTAGTTACTTCAAGTATTGTATGTAGTTTGATATAATTGAATATTATTTTACAATTAGTATTATTTATGGTGTATAATTGATAATATATAGGTGACGAGTAAAAATGTATCAATCAATGACCCCCTATCATCCACTATTACATATGGGGATGATCCTCTTAGTCGACCAGCACAATTAATTCCTTCTGATTTCGATGAAAGTAATAATAGTTGGTGTGATGATGTACAACCTTGGTCTCATTGTAAACAAATTATATTAAATAGTTACACAACTTCTGAAAAACTCTCATTTCATTCTTGTAAGTATATTAGTTATTGTCTATTGATGACACATTCAAGTAGGTAGGTACTTATTGTTATTATTACTATTATTTCAGTTTCGAAAACTGTGCAAAGTGCTACTATACGATCACGGTTAGAAGAACTGGAAGAATTTGATGATCAAATAGAATATTCAGAAAAAGAATTATATGATTTAACACAACAAGAATTTGTATTGCACATGGACAACTTGGGAAAAGAAATTATAGATTCATGGAATAATGAACAAAGAGTGAAAGCATTGAAAATAATTATACAGGTTTTAATTATTTATTGTTATTTTAATCTTTTATTTTTCTATATGACTAAATTATTTTTCAGTGTACTAAAATTCTGGGTTACACTTCACCATTGCAATTTTATCCTAGTAAATTTGTTCTAGTAACGGATCTACTAGACCTATTTGGAGATCTAGTATTTAAAAGACTTAAATCTAAATCAGAATTAATTGAGTACGATATATTCAAAATAATTATATTTGTGTAAATATGTATTAAAATATTTTATTAATTTTAAATGTTGTGTTTTAGTGGTCGTGTAGTAAAGCTTCCAGATAATTTTACTCCTGACATGGTGCCAGAAGCAGCAAAAGAGACTTGTCGAAATTGGTTTTATAAAATTGCATCCATCCGTGAACTTATACCTCGACTGTATATTGAAGCAGCCATTTTACGCAGTTACCGTTTTATCAAATCAGAGTTAGTATATTCACTCAAATAATTTTTATTTTTTTATTTTATTTTTATTTTTACAGTGAACAAAATGCTGCTGCATTAAGACTTATAAAAATGATTAGAGGTATTGGTAATCCATTAGTGGCATGGTATGCACGATGTTATTTATGCAGAATTGGTGTTTTGTCAAATTTAAGTGTACATTATTTTGAAGAAAGCTTCAAAGATATCCTATTGACATACAAACAGGTGAACTATCCTTAATTGAAAACTCAATTTCTTGAATTTTACAATTATTTGAAGTTTATTTTTATTTTTCAAGTTGAATAATAGATATGTATGTAAAGAAGTTCAAGCTCAAAATATGAGTATAGATAAATTTCTTCAACTTTTATGCCCAGCATTGGAATGGATAGTAAAAGGTTTATGTGCTGGTAAAGATACACTCAAGCTAGATGAAATTGTTAAATGGTGTACATTACAAAACCTCCAGTAAGTAGTTTTAATGCTTAAATCATTTTTCTAAATACATTCTAAATTCTATTAATTACAACAATTGATAAATATACTATTATTTTTAGTGGAATTTTAATCAATGCTATAGTGAACACGTTTCCTGGAAATTATCTTGCAACAAAAGCAGAATATCTTATTAATTTGGTAGCCAAATGGGAATATGATGGTTTGTTAAGCAAATTAAATTACATTAATATGTTGATATGAAATGTTGTACTTCTAAACTAGTGATGCCCAACCCGTAGGACTTTTTTAAATTAGAATAACATAAATAAAAACATTAAATTACTTCCAATATAAATGTAAGTAATTACAATTTATGATGTAGAGTACTTGTAGATATTAAGAGTATTTTAATAAAATGAAAAAACTCTATTCCACAGAAATATTATAAACTTTTATTTTGTACATACATATTTTTTATTATGATGTTATCAAAATACGTATATAATATTTTTGTGGAATCAAGTTTTTTCATTTTATTAAAGTAATTAAAATTTTAATAACTTTATTTATCTATACATTTCATAATAATGCTTTTTTTTACAAAATTAAAAAATTTAATTTATTATTCTTAATGCAGAAAATGTTTAGTTACATTTTGGGTATTTGATTGCTCCTCCACTGTACTATAAACAAATAAATTTAAAACTACCAAATGTTTAATCTACGATGCATATTTTTGGGTAAATATTTTTGTAATACCATTTACTATCAATAATTGAGTAAATAAAATATTAAATTAATTAATATGAGTACTGGGTGTATATTTTATTGTAAATAGATCAATTGCACACAATTATTTACAGTGTACAAGTATGTACCACATTTCAAAATTTCAGAGATAAAATATAAAAATACTTAAATTATAATAAGGATATATTTAAAATTAAATAATAAATCAATTCAAAAAAATCAATGCTCTTAGAAAAATAAATATATACTATAACAAATAACATTATATTATATAAATACAGGTAACATGAATAAATATTATAAAAAAGAAAGTACCTATATCTAAATTATCCATCATTTTTATAAAGATAACACCTAGTTTTCATCATTATCATCAAATTATAAATTAATAATAAACAAAAATAAATTTGAAAATTAACAATATAAATAGTACCTATATAATAATAATATATTCTATTTATTAATTTTCATATTGTTTTTTTTTTTTATTATTCATTTTTAATCTGATAACTCATGATGACTTATAGTTGAAAATAGTTTATACCTTTATAAACATTACAAATACTTTAGGCATATTTTTGTTTATATATATTATAATATTATAATAATAATTAAATTTTAAAAATTTATAATATTTATTATAAATAATAATAATATTTATAATAAAATTATATATATTTTATAATATTAATAATATTAATTAATTATATTTATATAAATTATTTTACATTCCGAACAATAATCTTTTACAGTAATGTGTTTTTATATATTTATATATGCATACACTTTTTCGGGCAAAAGGTGTAAAGAGTTTCCTGCTATATAAGTTTTTTTATTAGAAATTTGTTATATAGCTGATACTTTATAGAAATCATTTTTTGATTGTTAATTGTTCTTCCCTTACTCACCCATCAAACCAAACCTAATCTCCTTTTCCGCCTATCACTCCCTCACAGTATCCATACTAACATAGACTAACTTCTCTACCCTAACATGACCTAATACCTCCACTTCTTCTATTGTATGCCATCCCCACCTACCCTATATATAGCGTGAAACGCTATATATATAACGCTATAATTATAACGCTATATATATAAATAACTACACTCAAATAGGGTGATAGGGCATAAGGAAAGAGTTCAGATTTACCGGCTCGCACCATCTGGGATGGGCCGAGCCCATGGCATATAGTAAAAGACTTGAAGGTGTTAGGATAGAAAAATTAGCCTATGTCAATGTAAATGCGACTGGCTCGCGAGGTAGTGATAGGCAGAAGAGGAGATTAGGTTTGGTTTGGGGTAGGTGGGGAAGGGCAAGGATGTTACGATAGATTAGACATGTGGAGGAGTAGGGGATGTTAAGTTAAGTTACGTTAGTTTAGACAGATGAGAGGGTTGGAGGGAGGTTTGGTTATGTTAGGTTAAGTTAGTATAGGCGGGTGGAAGGGAAGTGTCAAGGTTAGGTTAGGACTATGCCCTATATAGGGAAATATTTCATATGTGTGGCCCTTATCCCAGATTGAAGCAAAACACACTATACTTACACAGTATATTCCTGTCCGGAAATTTTCCGACAGTAGTGTATAATATTATTATTATGGGGTAAACCGAATATAAACCAAAAATCAAGATGAATCCACCTTGCCAAAAATATTTTAAATACCTAGTACATTATAGTGATTATAATTATTTTTATTATCGACAGCCCACACAAATACAGATATTTGCAAAGATGGTTCATGGAAAAATAAAGGTTGGACATCACTGTTCTAAACTATTTTATTCATTTATTAATGTAATATAAAATTTGAGTAACAAAATATTTCTGATTAATACAATTTGAGATGATATTTATGTGTCCACACATTTAATAAAACCGTTTTGTTGTAATTTTAACAGTTTTTCCACAAACTTTAGTCATACAAAATCTAGGTACTAGCTTAAGGGGTCATATGGTACCAAATGCACAAAATGTTCTCAATGAAGCGTGGAAAATGGTGACCAAAGTTAAAGACTCTGAAAAGTACATGGCATGTGCCGAAGCTTGGATATACTTCATTGTAAAGCATTTTAAGGTGAATTATTCATCATGTGTTAGGGGTATTTGTACAATTGCTTTATCAAAAAAGTTCATTGAAAATAATTAGAATAATACATTTTTTGAATTTGTTACTATAAATTTTAAGAACCTTTTCTGTATAATTAGAGTATGTGTATTGTAGTTGTACTATAAAATTATTAAATACTAAAAATCAGGGGTTAGGTGAACCAAATTTTTTAAAACCAGTTTTAACGGAAAAATTGAAACCGCTTTAAAACCGAAGTGTTTTTTTTTTTAAATAAATTCCCGCAAAAATGTCTTTCAAATATATATATTTATAATAATATAAAAGCTGTAATATATTTATTTTATTTTATCACAGAATATTATATTAATATTCAATCATATTAGCTATAATTGTTTATAATCTTAGGTAATTGTTTCATAGAGTATTACGCTAAACTTAATCAATGGTATGACAATTTATTTTATTTTTACTTATACCACAGATATGTATATCTGTGCTTATACTTATAGAAGGTCTTGTTTAATTTTAACAATTATAATTTATTTACAAATAGTAAATTAATAATAAGTTAACTACAAATATGGTTTAATGTAAGGAATGTCGGGTTTTCTTTATTTAAACAAGTTTTTTTAATATACATAAAAGCACTTAAAAGAATTAAATTTTGAACATCGCCAACGAATGAAGTGTTCACATTTTATTTTTTTTTTTTTGAAAAGTATACACATAACCATTAAATACTATTTTATTTCCTTTTGTGGTATTTATTTTTTCCATTTCAATACACTTTACACCATGACGGTTTTAAAATTACTAAACGTTTTCAAACAGGTTTGATTAGCAATCGCAAATCTATATATTTATTTGATATTTTATTATTGATGGATACATCCAACATGCTATAAGTAGGTACATATAGTAGGTATGTATTTATAGGCCTACTATTTGAATTACCCGTTGCTACTAAACCTATTTTCCTCATTCCCCCCTTTCCCTTAAAGATCAAATTTCGAAAAATGACTCATCTAGGACATGATCAGGAGTTAAGAGAATGTAGATGTAAAATTTGGTTTCGACATCTCAAATGGTGTATATTTTCATTCGAGACAAAAGCAACTTTAGTTTATAAATAATATATAACGCTATCGCGATAACGGTTGCTTGTACATATAAAGAAACTGGTACACCGTCTGGTGTTTAATTAGGGAGGTCCCATAGAGATCCCCTGTCGGGACAGCTCTGAATACGCCATCAATTATGTGTATTATACTTTCAAAAATTTTATGCCCAAGGATCAAACCCCGTCTATCCCCCCATAGTTCCGCCACTGACTGTATGTAACAATTACCAAAGATTAAAAAAAGTTATAGTTAATATGATTGCAAATTAATACAAAATTCTATAATAAAATAAAATAAATATTATAGTTTTTATATTATTATATTAGATATATATATATATAGGGGATTTATTTTCCTACTCTGGGGATTTTTTCGTCCGAAATTTGTTGTCTGTGTCCTGTGATTACATAGTATAGTGCATGAACTATCCACATCAAATCCGTGACTGTGTATAGATATGCACCTCGTCCATCCCTAAACAATTGAAACGCTCGATCTCGGCTATCATACAATATAGGTATATTGTTTCATCGTATGTTATGTTTTTTAATGTCTTTAATTAAAATGATCCTAAAAAATACAAAATATCTACCTTTAAGATAAACCATATAAACTATAAACCAGTAATAAAAGGCAAACATGGCTCAAATTTGGAAAACGCATATACGCTCTTTTCATAAAGATGAACAGGCGAACAGAAAATATTATGATTTTGAGGGCAAATTAAATGATTTAATAAATGTTAATTATTTATATTTTATGATTTATGCGTTATTTAATATTTTGCTAGTCTTCCTATTTCATAATTCAGTACACGAGTGACAATATTAGTTAACTTAATTTCTGATTTAATTATTATTTTATTTTGGAAACGATAAATTGTTTCAATTTACGTTTTTACGAAAAAATAAAATTGTTTTTTAGAAAAAAATCTAAAAGTTTTCAAAATCTGCTAAAAATGTATAATAAAAATTAAATGCTTTCATATCCATATCTACTCTTTTTATAATTATTCTAATTTTTTTTTAATTTTTGTTAATCTAATAAAATTGCTAAAATTGGTTAAGTACCTACACATTACAAACCTTTATATATAATTACCTTCATACTGTAAAATATAATAAATAATGATATAATCTGTTATACTATATTCAGAATAAAGAAATAAGTGTCTTCATGAACGATATAACAAGGCACCTGAGTAATCGTGTGGGAATAGAACGATTTCATACACAACTTCACAATATCTTGCAACATCTGCTTAATTATGTCGAAGACTTCGAGAATACATTCCATATGGCGAGTTTGCCAACCAAAGTGATGTAAAACCAAAGTTTATTAACATGTAATGTATGTTATATAGAATTATTTATTGCCATACTTGGATATGTTTGGATCAGACATAAATAAAGCAGCGAGCTGCAAGATTGTATTAGAAGCATATCGAACACGAGGGGAGAATGTCATGTCAAGTGACCCAGTAATCAACGACTGTTTTATGTATATGTGCAAAATCTTACACGATTCAGTCGAGTGTGTTATTTATGATTTTTAAATCTCACAAATATTACATTTTAATTATTATTTTTTTAGCTCATTAACTGTTGAAGACGAAGTACGTCAAATTAGTCGTCTAATAGCTTGTTTTATTTTCCGTGTCGATTATGGGAACGATTTGGAAAAATATTTAAATTTCTATATGGAAGCTAGAGGAGCATTTATTAGGTTGGATTATGTGCAATCTGCACTTGTACAAGTAAAATCCTTTATGATATTAATTATCTTTTATAGCCATTAAATTATTTATATATAATATATTTAATAAAATAAATAATAAATAAATAATAATAAATAATATATTTATATTATTAGTTATTAAATAACATTTTTGTGACGATTATTTAGTGTGTGAACAAATTAATGGTCCTGTCCGTATCGGCATCGAGAGTACAGGTCAAAAGCTCCTTTGCCCGCGCTTGCTCTGCATACTGCTATATTACTATTCCATCAATTACTTCTCCACTCATCAAATTACAACTTTATATTATAACTGGACAAACTTCACTATTAAATGGTTGCCTTGGACAAGGTACGATCAGTATTAAACAAGGACGTGATACTCGCACTTGCTGTTTCCGTCTAACCAACTGATATAGGAAATTACACAATCAGAATTTTTAATAAGTAAATTGACCTATTACCAAATTTATAGACGAGATTATCCATGCTGTTAATTTTTACAGCGATAAAACTATTTTTAAACTCCAATAATATAATAGATTTTTTTTTAAAGTAAAATTTCAGAAAATAATGATAGTGTAAAATAAAAATAGATCAATTTACTCTAATATTAAAAATATTGAACGTAAATTTCTTATATTACAAGTTGGTTAGACGCAAACATCAAATGTAAGTATCACGTCCTCTTAATATTAATATATTTAATTCAATAAAAATCTATTTTGATTTTAGCTGATGCATGTTTTAAAGCAGCATCCTTCATAATTAGAGATTTTCCAGCAACATTAGAAATTGATGGTTACACAATTAACACCGAACCTATACTTGTATCATACATCAAGCAAATGTTGTCAATTTTGCTTGTTGTGCCAGTAATATTTTTTTATATAACTTAAATGGTTTAATAAAAAATTAATTATGTTTACGTGCATTTCAGGATTGCCCTGATCAAGAAGTCCTACACCAAGTAAGAGTGCTTATCAACTCTATCAGACAATATCCATGGACAGATCCATTGCATCCACACTTGCTCTATTTGTACGTATTAGACATGTTGGCCACTGCAACTCTGGACACCTATCCTTACAGAGTACCTGATGGTAAGTTATAAATAATGTATATTGATTCGCGAAAACTTATATATATATGTATCTTGTTAGTGGACTCAAATGATGTTCTCTATGGACGTGAACCGCAGTTTGTGACTGATGTAGATTCTATGTGTACAGTATTGTTGGATAATATACTTGAACAGTTAAAAAGTTTTGCGGATAAACCAAATAGCCAAGTACGTTTTTAATATAATTCTATAGCTTGACTGTGGTATAAGTGTAAAACAATATGTTTAATAGACAAAATTGGCGTTCAATTTGCTCATACATATTGTCGTCAGAGGAGATTTAAATGAAATGCAAATGGCTACATTAGCCGTTAATCTTTGGAAGTTATTAAAGAAGAATAAAACAATGGACACTACAATTGAGGTAAATAATTTAAATAGCTAGTTAAATAAGCTCTATCTATTCCTCAATAAAGATTTTTTTTTATTTTTCATTTTACAGGAAAATATGATTGCTTACATTAGGGATTTTTGTGAAAACGAGGATGATGATATATATCATAAATTTATATGCAAAATTACAGGAAAACCTATTGGATAAGCTTAAATACAATAAATATACGTATATAATATATATATTAAATTTTATTTTTCAATAACCAATTTGTTTGAAAATTGTATTATACATTTATTATTAAATATTATATATTTTAAATATATTGTTATGAAAATATACAGTCTAATATTAATTTAAATACATCACAGTGAAGTTAATAGTACATACAAAAAAGTTGTTAAATTAACAGATAGTGTAAAAATACCTTAATAATGTTATACAAAAAGTACATTTTAAGATCTAACATATCAGTCTTTTTGGCATATTAATATTACCTAGTGAATTAATTAATTAAAAGCTCATAGTTCATAGTTTTTATGTGTTTTTTTACTTTTTGAACAAATTTGTTATCTATACTCCACCTGTCTAGTCGCCCCAAATATTCTAATTTTGCACACTTGTCAATAAATTTGATAACTGTCTTGTGGTTAGTCTATAAAATCAAAATAAATAATATAACTAAATGTTTTTTCTTTATATAAATAATAATAATTAATAATAGATGTAAATAGGAAAGGTGAAGTGGGATTGAAGTATAGATAGGTGACATGTGTGTTGTATAAAATAAAAATATAAATGTAGTGAGTTACAAGGTTAGATAACATTACTAATTTTATATTAGAAGGTAGTCCAAGTTTAATCTATAACTGGAAAAATAAAAAAAAATTAGATTCCGAAGGCATGCTGTTAATAAAAAATAGATAAGACTAATACTAATAGAAAGGTAGTTATTATATTGATTGTATAATAAAAAGTGTTAACTTAGATTTTTTTTTTAAATAGCTGTAATTTCTTATTGCCTAAAAATTTTTTTAAAAGGATATTATATCACTAGATAATTATTTTTCTTTTAAAATTTCGTAATAAATATTTAATAACTAATTGTATAACCTAGATACCACCACAAATAATAGTTTACATTAATAGCACCAATATTTAAAAAAGAAACCTCGTTTAAGATGATTTGGAAATGTTTGTAGAAAGAAAAATAATCATGTTTGTGTTACACATATATAGATAGAAAGAAAACAAGGTCAGAGGAAGACCCATAGGTATATTAAGAGAATGGCTTATGAGGGCTAAGCCTTCCTCATCTGATTTTTATTACCTCCCACGAGAATTTTGGTTAAAAAATAAACACAATAACAAACAATGAATTGCATCAAAGATATAAAATTAATCACACGGCGCCAGTGAGAAGACCTAAGAGTGAATAGATTGGATACGAAAAGACAAACAAGAGTTTGGAGTAATGCACCAGGATACAGTTATTAGATAGGACTGGAAAAACGAGAATTTATAGATAGACCCTCATAGGCAGGAGATAAAGGTAAAGTAGATAGAAATTAGATATTATAAATTAAATAGGCAAAGAAGTATTTAATAAAAAAATACTAAATCTTACAATTGGATGATCATCATTAAAAACAATTTCCAATCGTTTAAGATTATTGCACATGATTAATGGTGGTCTTTCAAAAATTTGTGTGTTCCAATACAGGTGTCTCGAATCACTATACAACTGAAATAACAATAATTTTATTAGAGAAAAAATTGTTTCTTAAAATAATCAATTATAACAGTGGCTTAGCCATGATTTGTAAAAGGAAGGGACCACTTTTTTATGAGAAAGGTCAATCCATCGTCAAATAACAAATTATGCTCTTTTCTTTACTTACTACATACTTCTTTAATTGTAATAATACGAATAATTTAATCCATCATCCTATCGCTTTATTATTATTTTTGAAGTGCAAGAAAAAAATCTTTCTCTTTTAACAGTTTAGAGAGCAGATTTAGAAAAAATTAGAGCATTTGGAATTTCTGAAAATTTAAGAGTGATTACATCTCATACACACTAATATTTATTTACCTATAACATGAAATGAACTTTATATAATGAATTGTCTATATTGGAAATTATTTGCTCTAACAGCCTTAAAAAAACTACTAGAAAAATAAAAAAATAACCTCTTTAAACTTTAAAGTACCAACTAGAACAAATTATATATCACAATGCTGTAAATTCCTACTTGACTTCTTTTACCCAAAATTGTGTATACATACAAAAAAAAAAACTTCATTGCTAAACCACAATACATAATTTAAAACAAAAAAAAAATTATAGGTTATAGCTCCTCTGGCTACGCCATAGAATTATAATATACCTTGGCTTCTTCTAAACACGGGCAATTTTCAAAAAACCAATTAATTGTTTCAACAGTAGGCATGTGCAGTTCAATTGATTTAAGTTTGATAAACTGTCCAACTGGTGGTTCAAAAATATGTAAATATCCTTTTAGCACAAGCAAATTTGGACAACTTTCCAGTAGTTTGGCCACATCTATATCGGCTTCCTGAAATTATATAATAATTAAAAACTTAACTTTTTATACAAAAAGAAAAATATGTATTAAAAGTGTTACTTATTTTTAAATATTAGAATTCCTCCAATGGACCAGCTTTTTTTTTTACTCTATTTAGTTTAAACTTAATAATAAGATCAATAAAATTACATTTACACGTGCCAACTTGAGCTCAAAGCTTGAACTTTTACCAAATATTATAAATATTTTTCGTCAATTATAACGTAAACTTTTAATGATAAAGAAGTTGTATATAAAAAATTAATATTCTACATTGTTATTTATACATATTTTGTCCGACATTCTTAGTCTCAAAATTATAGGGCAACAACTTAAAAAATCATTGATTTTTCAAAATTTAAGAAAAATAATAATTTTTTTTTCATATTATTTACTTTTCAGCGCATAGTACTATGGTGGAGACAGATTTCAATTGTTGTAGAGAACATATTTTTTTAACTTTTTCAACATATTTTATTGCTAAAATGATTTTTTCTGGACTATATTGATATAATTGTGTATTCTTCAATATATTTTTGTTAGTGCAAGTATTAGTGTTAGTAGGGCGTTCAAGTATTCGTTAGCCTATTTTGGCCTTTTTAGACCTCCCTCCCCCTTGTCAGCAAATGTCAGACCCCTTTACTTTATTACGTCAGCATATTTCCAACAACCCCTATCTAATTAACAAAAAAAAAATAATTCCGAATTTTTTATGAATTAATTAAATATAAATAAGTATAAATTTTGATTTTTTTATTACTGCAGAAGTCCGCATGGTTCTAACCCCTTGGGCCCTTGAGTCTTCTTTATCAAAAAATGTGAGCACACAATAGACACCTCTCCCCATAGGCGCTTACATAATACTTGAATGCCCCTAACATAATGTAATTGGAAAACTTTTTTTTAAAAAAATGATGATTATTTAAATTTTTAGCCTATAACTTTGGAACTAAGAATGATTAATAACAAAATATGTATATAACATTTCTTGTAAAATATTATATTTTATATAAGACTAATACAAGCAGTTTGAGCAATAAATTTTGGACTCATGTCAGCACATGCCAACATTATTTGATTGACCTGAAACATAACAGGGTTTAAGTTTGGAATAAAATTTAAAAATATTAGTCGGAAGAAATTCTAATTTTTGAAAAATAAGCAACACCCTACATAATATCTAATTATTTTTACTTGATCAAGAATAGTGAGTTCAGACAGGTTTCGACCATAGTTAGACACAAAGTTCAAGAAATGATTATTCATCATATAATCAAGGTCAATAGTGAGAGTTTGAACACGACCCCAAAACATTGATCCCTGTTCAGGATCTGTGAAATCTCGAGGTGAACAGACACAAGACAATCGGGTATACAACTTTTTTAGATGCGGCAGACATTCTTTTAGCGCAGCTATTTTTTTTCCAGTTAGTTGCATATCATACAACTCAGTCAACTGGAATATCCGTGGTTTGGGTGAATTCTCCCACACTGTTACCAAAGCATCACCGATATTCCTAAATAACGTAATTATAATATTATTAGCTATCAAATTATTATTATTTATAGAAAACCGTCTCACCTGAAATATAGAAAACCACCCAAGGCTTTTAGACTCTTAACACACGCAAGAATCATTAGTAAGCTAGCATCTTCTGTATTAGTATCCTGAATTCGCAATTCCTCCAAAGTAAAACAACAATGATTTAACACAGTCCTATCGTCATATAGTTCACTAAGATGTTCACATAGAGTATCGTTATGTACGTTGGTTGTATCCACAAACACATTATTCTAAAGACACGCAGTAATTACACATTAAAATCTGTAGGTAATTTTTAATAGTAAATGTAATTTGTACTTTAAATAATAGATGTTTAATGCCAGCTTCGTCAACATTCCATGAACCAGAAACATCTAAATGTTTTAAACATAAAGCATGTTCACCAATAGTTTTCAATATTGAGTTATCACAAATAGCACCAAGCTTTAGAGAAACGAGTTTTGATGCTAGACCTTCATGAAGTGATGTCCGAAGAGTATACATTGACGCATATACTGCTGGAGTATAATCATTTTTACTTGACATCTATACAAATATACTATTATAAATATCAATACTCAAAAAGTATATGTAGCAATGAATTCTTACTTGAAAAGTCACTGATAGTTCTTTCAGATGAGTATTGCAATGATTTAATGTAGAAACAAACTCATGAAATTCTTTTTCCATACCTCCGTGAAGGAATAAAGGTGGCAATCGATTAACCCCGATATCCAACATGGAATTTACTATAACTAACCACCTGCTAAGTTTAGCACTCGATAATTTTAAGTTTGGATTATTATCAAACACACCATTGAGTTCATCCCATATTTCACGATCTTTTTCACCAGTATCTCTAAATAAACATAATAATTAACAATATAAAATGTATTACATATTATGCCTATTCTAAAACAACACAATATATTATTATCTTGATTATAAGTCAAATTTCCTTATATGAAAATTCCCAATTAAAATTTTAGACATAATATATATAATGTATTAATATACAATTCCCATATTTTAGTATATTTTTTTACATAACTACAATAAAATATATATAATATTTTAACTATTTCAAGATTAACTTACAATAGAAATTTTGTACAGCTCAAAATTTTAGTTCTAGCCCATGCGTGTACATTAGTAATGAAATATTCACGAGATTTATTTACATCTTTTTTCATTTCGGGTGTAACGTTTAATATATATTTGCATACTTCATTCAATGCTAAAGATTCCAGACATTTTACATTATTGTATAGAGGCATAGTGGGAATTGGAGCTGTTGTAAGACCTATAATAACAAATAAGAATAACATTGATAACAAATTTGTAAAATTGAACCGTACTTTTAATATTTTAATTTTGATTCTATGTAAATATTTTGTATTTTGTATTATTGAATAAAATATCAAAATTATAGAATCAAGAATTTTGAATCAAAACCCATTTTATAGATATAACTTAAACAATAACTTATAAACAAAGTTTAGATTTTCCTAAAAGTTTAAGAAGATGCAACACACTTGTTTGTAAGCTCCATTTATTTAATAAATAACAGCTAATATGGAAAACTAATGTTCTGCATATTATCTAGTTTTGTAATTTTTAACATTAAAGAAAATTTAACTATTTTTAACTTTAAATATAAGACTTTATCTATAATCTTTTATAGGTTTTTTTTTTTACAAAATATTAATTTCAAAAAGAGATAATATGTAGGTATTTCAATTCAAATATTATGATATAAAAATAATTATATCGTCGCAAGACCTCGTCAATCAAAATGTTGATTATTTTCTTCTAATGGATGTGATGTATTTTTTATATTATTATGTATATAAAAAAAAACCAATATCATCACAGTTTTATGCCTCTTCTGTAAAATTTGATAAATCGACTTGCATAGCTGATGATATTTACAAATCTACAATAATGAAAACCAACAAGAGATAATTTAAATTTCAAAATAGGTAAATTTATTCAAATATTAAAAATTATAAACCATACAATGTAAATTTTTAATTGGGGTTTTAATATTAGACAGGTACTCATTAGATAGACTGAGATAGTAAATATGGGTTCTTCTTACAATATGATTTAATATGCACAAAAACCCATAAAAATATTAATCAAATATTTTCTTAAAAAATTATAAAAATATATTTTTAGATGTCTACATTTTTATGTTAAATAATTAGTTTATTATCCTTAATTTTTATGGATTAACATTTGTACACATCATGCATTAGATTTATTAGAAATATAAAATAAAATAATAATATACCTATTATATAGGTACTTAAATTGATTAATGGAATTAATATGCCGATTATGATGCAACCAAAATTCAGTAAATAAGACATTTTATAGGAAGATAAACAATAAATAAAATCATTAAGATGTTTAGAAAGTGTGCTAAAATCATGGAAAAACACGAACATTTGATGAAAAGAAAGTCGAAAATTCTAATTTTTTTATTATATAAAAATATAATACATAAAATAGAAAAATGTTTATTCATCAATTATTTCCCTGATAAAATGTATAACCATAACCTGTATTATGGTGTGACATCATAAAACCACACAACGCCCATATTTGTATTATGTACACTGCACAATTAAAATAGTTATAAAAATTAAACCATTTGCCCAATAAAATTAAAAAATACCAATTTTTTTGAAAATAAATGTTGTCTAAATATTGATATTCATTTTATAGTATCACTTTGGTGGGCTTAAAAATAGTTAAAGTAAAAATAATATAGACTATTATAATATTAAACTATAATTATGGTTAGGCAGAATTTTAAATACCTATCTTATATACAATTGAAACACTGATAAGAAAAAGGGCCCAAGTCATGTTTTTACTATCTTACAGTAAAGATAAAAAATAGTGTAATTCAGTCAATTTGTAGTTTTTCAAGCTATTATAATGAAAAAATTCTTTATTAAGTTGAAAATAATTAGATTAAAGGCTAAAAAAAAAATCCATATTTTAAATTAAATGGTTTTGAAAATTGGATTTTTGGGCCTTTTTTCCAATCAAATTTTTGTTTTTAGTATTTTCTAAAAGTGACTGTTGGCTTATCATGGATCTCTAAATTTATTGCTGTCAGAAAGTATCTAGTATCTTATATTGCAATACTTTTTTAGTCTATGTATACAGTATTTCATAAAATATTTTTCAATAAAACTTACTCGATACATTACATAAATATTTTAAAACAATAAATAACTTAATAATAATGCATTAATCTGATTTTTATATAAATTATTACTTTTCAAAAAATACAAGTTTTTCAAAAGTAATATTAGATAATTTGTTTCTAGGTGGGTTATTTATAAATCTCACAGATGAAAATATACGTTCTACAGGTGCTGAAGAACACAAATGTGTATTAATTGAACACAAAAGTTTTTCTTAAGTGGGTAATTATTAAGTATAATTAAACTTGTAACTACTTCTAAGTCAACTTTTGTAAAGTTCTAGTTTCTGTAAATAATGACTATTTAGTTTTTACTGTTTTTATTACTATTTTTATTTTTAATAGTACCTATTTGTTATTGTCTAATTTGTATATAACATGATAAATTATTATAAAAAATTTAATTTTATTTGTTAAAATAATTTAATACCTAGTAGGTACCTATATTATTTATATTTTATTATTATATCTACTTTAATATATATGGTTCATTGTGTGGCTACTTAAATTATTTAAGTATTTTTTCCTTTCAATATATTAAATTATTTTTAATAATATAAAAAAATATGGTGAAATTAAAACAATTATGAAAATTAATTTTAATCTGTATTGAGTATTTAAATACTTAAAAAGTAAATATGTAGTATTTTGTATCTATATATTTATTAAAATCAATGTATCTAGCAGTGGTGTACACAAAAATTTTCTATGGGGAGGGGATGAATATATTTTTTACAAAGTTTACTTCTAACCACGAACCATTACAGTTTACCAACTAACACCTATACAATAATATAAAATAGAACATGTTATTATCATGAAAAGAAAATATAATTGATAAAAAATATTTTCATTACAAAAACACTAAAGGCAAAAAATTCTAAAAAAAAAAAAAAGGTCAAGGAGGATCTATCCTCCATATCCCCCCCCCCTGTGTACACCCCTGGTATCTAGTATCGAGTAGGTATTTAGATAGGCACTCATTTTGAAGTACCTTGCTCATCCCTGACTATATTAATAAAAAATAAGAAAGTAGGGGCTGGAAACACTTCGCTTGTTGGGTAGGATAATCAAGGTGGATATATTGAGTTTGAAAGCAATAATAAATAATTTTTTCTCGATAAAAATATAAAAGTAAGTAAGTATGTAATATTTTTCAAACATTACATTCTACATATGAAGACATAAAATTGAAAAAATTATTCAAGATTCTCCTAAAGAAAATTGTAAGTACTAAATTACTTATTAGGTACCTATATACATTATAACATTATGTCATTGTTATAGCTATTTTAATTATAAATCAAATTTGTCTTTATTATGTAATATATAATACAAATAAACAATAATTACTATTTATATTATTATAATTAAAAATAATGTATTGTAGGTTCATACTTATAATGTAATAAAAGGGCATATATCGATTCCGCCGATTTAGTATAGACTCTGCCGGCTATTGTTTATAAAAATGATCTATCGACTCCACCGGCTACTGTCAAAAAAATTATGTATTGACTCCACCGACTAAATATTTTATAATCAACCAATGGAAAAATTTAGCAAGTAAATTATAGATTATTAATGGATACGTTTGCACAAATACATACATTATATTTTATTCAATCAGTGAACAACACTATTATATTATATGGTACTTATACGAATACTGTAGTATAACATGTAACTTAAAATAAATCATTATATGAAACAAATATTGTAAAAATCAAAAAAATATTACATTCAAAACTTTAAAATATTGAATAGTACATCATTTATTGTCAAATTATTGTTATTATACTATCACATATTATCACATACATTACATACACATACAAATCAATTGTTATAATAGTCACAGTATTAAATTAAAACCCGACGAGTGAAATGGTTAATTTTTACTATAAAAGTGCATATAAGTGAATATACATAATTAATAAATATTAATACTAATAACTTATTTATAAATAAATATATTGATGTACATAAAAAAAAAGCGACAGATCAATAGTAGCCGGCGGAATCGATATATACCTTTTTCGAAACCGGAAGTTTCGGCGGAGTCAATAAATTCCCATAAAAAATGTATTTATTTAAAGCTGAAATTACCTTAACAAAGAAATATTTGTCAAACAAAATTTTTTCTTTTTTTAAATACATCTATAGGTATTTTTTTAATAAAAAAAAAAATGTTTTTTTTTTTAATTGTGTAGTCCTTTAAGAAAGGTACCAGAGTAATATATCATACATATAAAAAATCGACAATACAATTGACCAGAAAAAAAAGTATCTAAAATGGCCAAAAAAATACTCAATATCTAGGTATATAATATAGGTATAAGGTACTATTATGATGTATTAAAAATTAAATATAGGTAAATCAAATAACATTTTATTTTTATTTAAATTGACACCTAATTATTTAGAATATTATTTGAAAAAAGTATGCTATTTTACCAAAATGTAATACCTACCTATACATAATTTTACAATATTTATGAAAGGCAATAACTTGCCAGTATAATATTATTCTTATTTATGTACAAAATATAGTACCTATATTGAATTATCAACAAAAAATTTTATCATGTGAAAATATTATTAAGTTATACCTAGGCATTAATTTTCAATATTTTATCAATACATTATTTTGGTACCTGTTAGTTTAATAAAAAAAACAGAAAATAATACAAAGTACCTACCTACATAAAATGTTTTTTTCGGAAATATTTTTATTAAACCATTTTCACCTTAATTCTGCCAATCATCGCTATATTAATTAATTTTGAAAAGCACAGTTATCTAACTGAAATAAGATTTTAACCAACCAAGATAGATAATTAGTTAAGAGAATAAAACATACCTACTAATCTGTCAACGACACTTGGGAGTGTGATCCCAAAACAGTGTGACTAAACGTTAGTCAATTTGACAAACTCTATACTGAATCTGTGTGGTGCATGAACAATCGCTGCAAATGACGGTACGACCGATCCAACTGTGTGACGACATTCAATTTCAACTAGTCGTTTAAACGGCTACCAAACAACCAAATTCTAATGAAAAAAAAAACACATCATTATTGCATTGCGATAGAATAGGATTATTGTACTCGTCATCGATGATGATATTATGATGAGCAAAATACATTCTGACGTTCAAGACTGGGAGGATTCATGTACTACGGCGGACGATAAAACGCGTGCTACCGGAACCTTGTCATGATCGTAGGTACTTTAATATGATGATGATGATGATGATGATATTATACTCACACGAAAGACGGACGTCGGCGTACCTTCTTGGGAGACCAGAAAATATACGATATACGTGACGACCTCCTATTCGGTGCTGCCGCCTTTACCGACAATTTTTATCGCTATTATCGTTATACGAATAATTCGACAAAGGACGGCGGCACAGACCGTTAATACGGGGCGAGAGAAAACGATTTTTCAACGTTTCTTTTTTTTTTTTTCCTATCGTCCGTTTCGGCCCGGTGTTCACCTGTTGACCTGCTCCTGTTCGCTGACCCGGCCGGGGGAAGCCCGCGGCGAGAAAGGAATTCCGTTGCCGGCGAAAAAAAAACGTGCAAAAACACAACCGAAATTCGATGGCTCGGCAGTTCGCTGGGGTACCTACCGTACACGTTACGAACGCCGGAAACTACCTACTCGTAGTAGAGCGCGTACCGCCTTGGTGCGCCGTCGACGATTACGCGTCGCGTTGGCCGAAACCGAGCTTTGTGTGCAGCTTGCACATGATACGGAATTCCCGGTTCGTGCCCCACACGGTACACGGGACGGCGGTCGGCGGGTGACGACAATCGGTGACCAAAAATAAAACGAGAATCCGCGGCGTTAATAATAATAATAAAAACACGGTCCTCTATAATGGGTGATAACCGTAATCGCGGTTCCGTGGTTAGGACGTACAGCAGCAACAGCAGCTGTGCAGGTATTCCTCGGTTGGTCCGAGCGGTGGGAGTGGGTTCACGACCGTTCGCCCGTCGTCGTGTGCGTTTGATTTTCGTCGTACAATACTATCGTTATTATACGCGGTAGGTATATAAGTTCGGTATACCGGACGAGGTCTAAGACCCGGGCACTGCTATACCGCACTATTATTATTATTATTATTATTATTATTATCATTGGGTCAATGGCAGTTTGTCGACCGACATTTGAACTTGCTCCGGCGTGGTGCTCCGTTGCTCGTCCGTATACCCCCGCGTAACACTCACTGACCGATCCTATAATATATGCCCGTACACCTGTACACATATACATACATATTAATAATTCGTCGACACGTGGTCATTTCGTTGGAAATTTAGGGCCTTTGATTGATATGCCTCGAAACAAATAATAATATGCACTATAAAAGTCTACGAGAATGACCCCTGAAAAAAATCTCATAATCACCAGTGTCGTGTGAAACGCAGTGGCGTAGTACGCAAGATTTTTCATTGGGGGGGGGGCTTGAAAATAAATAAGTGATCAGTACCTATATATATAGACAACACAAAATTAGGTATGAAAAAATCAAAAATCGGTGCTTTTTCAGGTGTTATAATAGCTGTATACTGTTAAAAATATATATTATAATGCACTTATATATTATATAGTAGCGTATTTATGGAGAGGGGGTCCAGGGATACTGAAAAAGAATCAACACATTTTTATTTTTGAAGATAGAACTTATTTTTAAACAATAATAGTAATTGAAAATAGAGTTTTGATGACTTAAAAAATTTATAATAATGTCCTGAAATGAATATAATAACTATAAATTTTAGATTCTGAGCGGCGCAAAATATTTTCTCGTTTTACTATCATATTATTTGAGCGTTCCGGAGTATCTTATGGAGAAATTATTATAGGGGACGTTTTAAACCATCGTTAGAGGTAAGGGGACCGACGACCGAGTCCCTGTGCGTTCCCCTCCACCACTTTGACCACTGGACACAGTTAATGTATTATTGAATTTTCGTGATATTATTGTAACCACGTGTCACGCTACTTCGAGTACAACACCATTTACACGTTATCTGCATAAGGATAACAAAAGTACGGCCGCGGCGACATGTCGCGTATTGCAAACAGGGACGAGACTTGGGGGAGACACTACCCCACCGCTGGAAAGTAGTCGGAAGAATAAAGTTCGGTCGGCAAAAACCGAAAGTTGATGACATTTTTCTTTGCTTATTTACTTTTCATTTCAAGTCGTGTTTCGGAGACGCTCAGAAATATATGTCTTCGGCTCGTCCCTGCTTGCAAACAAAGTCAAGTTATTTTCGTAACAGTATCTATACCTATTAGCGACATCGCACGGCGACTTGTCCTTGCGACATATCGCGTCTTGCAAATCGTACCTTAATGGAATTGTATATGGTGATGAAAAGAGGAAGACCGAAAAAGAGGTGGGGGATATGATGTCGAGGAAGGTGGGGGTAAATGAAGAAGATACGTGAAATAGAGTTAAGTGGAAGTGTAAGATAGGGTGGCCGATCACAAATAGTTGGGAGAGAAGGCAAAGGAGGAGAAGAAATTTAGTATTTACAAACAACTTTAAAGCGAATATTTCATTGAAAATTCGATTTACCATTAAAATTATAAATAAATTATCTGAGATATTGTATATATATAACTACTAATAATTGATTAACTTGATTATTAGTTTTAGATTCTGAGCATGGTAGTGGTTTTTTATGTACTTACCTACTGTACATTCTTAGTTCTTATCCTTGCACTAGCCGGTAGCCATCCTTATATTATTCTTAATTACCTACTTCTAACCATCTCTTTTTAGATCTCTCTATAGAATATACTATTCCATTCTTTCATATCAGGGGGGTGTTTATATGTATATATTTTTTTTTTTGTCGTGGGAGGCTGAAGCACTGAGTAATATCATCATTGAGTTTTATAACAACAATATTACATTCTATGAAGCATAGGCATACTTCAAAAACTTTTCTGAAATTTCAGGAAGGGCTGGAGCCCCATCAGCCCCCTCCCTAAATACGCCTTTTTTTCATATAATCATCTCAAATACCATTCAGATGTTTCATTATCCTCTATTAAACAGTTAACTGTCTCGATAACTTGCCAAAATTTTTCACTATTTTCACTTCTATTAGATCCAAATACACATTACAAAGGTTTTCTTCATTTTAGATTTTTAACTATAAGCGGTTCTCCTTTTCATCCACTTTTATTTCGGTCGCAATCTTATAAATATTATAACCTAACACAATAAAACGTTCGTTATATCCTGCGTAAGCCTGTATGGATAAATCATCGATCAAGTCTTCTGGCAAAACCAAAATAATAAGAAATAAATATCACTATAAAACTGGTAATAAAAACGTTAGCTCCCTCATATCGTTCAAAATAAAAAGAAATGTGACATATAAGTAGTAGAAGTTTTCAACTTAATATGTTTTTGATTAGGGCTGTATAGTTAGGTCCTGGTAAGAGAGCATGTGCCGGGGGCGCAGTAATACCAAAGATGCAATTTCAATGATTTTGAGGAAAATTATGAGGTAAATTGTAGTAAATTTTCATTTTATTGGCTTATGTGACACAGGGTAGTTTAGTTTTTGCGTCGAAACTATCAATATTTTCGTGTTAATCTATATTTTATAATTGTGTCTATCGAACATTTAAAATATGTTTAAATGGTGAGTAATGTCTGTTTTATTTAAATATTAGTTTGAATATAAAACTACCTATAATCATAAGTGCAACTAGGGGGGCTTTGGGGGTTTAGCCCTCCTTCAAAAAATAAAATAATTTTATAATTGATATTAAAATAAATGAGTTTCAAAATTGTTGTCATATGATTGATTTTTGTTTTATGTTTATTAGGGAAATTAATTGAATAAAAAATTTGACCTTTTTTTATGCTTATATTTATGTTTTTTAGACAATATTTATGAGAAGCCTCCAAGATTTTTGAGTTAGGTACATCACTGCCTATAATATTTTATTTATTTTATTTTAATTTTAGTTTTAGATACAAACGGTCTTTCGCCCAGGTAAAAAGGTTACATATAATATAATATTATATATTCTTTATATTATATATATTATAATATAATGTAACATAACAATATATTTAATATGATAAATTATTAATAACGGTTATTAAAATAACAAGTATAAACTAATTTAACTTACATAGGTACTAAAGAAGTGGGGGTCCTCATCATTTGCTATTTTCATGATGCGATTTATTGGTTCATTAGACATGTAATTAGTTGAACAGAGAGGGACACAAAACGGAGTTTTGTTACGAGTAAAACGTGAAGGCACTTCAAAATAAACTAGTGAAAGAAGTGTTGGAGCGTCAATATCCGAAGATATAAGTTTTGTAAGGAAGGCAGTGTTTTGAGAATATCGACGGTCAGCTAATGTGGATATAGGTTGAGTTTAGATGAGGCAAGGGAATAATCATGAGGATGGCAAGGAATTTTCAAAGAGTAGGTACTTATCTTGCATAATTGAGAAATTTCCTTTGGATGCCTTCAAGTTGACGACATAAATCACTACAATGGGGATCCCAAACCATGGTTTGTGTGTTTCAGTGCACTGAACCATATTCTAGGATCAGTTGGACGAGAGCACAGTAAAGAGATTTAAGTGAATTAGTTAATTTAAATTCACTTGAAACTCTTCTAATGAACCCAAGCAACTTATTATAGGCTTTACATGTAATATTAGTTATGTGTGAGCCTGGAGAAAGGGAAGGCGTGAATATAAAGCCTAAGTCAAGTCACGTAGAGAGTCAACTGATGAAATTCTAATTCCTTTAATTAAGTAGGTTTATTGATTATAGGAGACCTAGTTCTGGTGAAGGACATCGAACGGCATTTAGCAATATTGAGAGCCAGGCTCAGAGATTCACTCCACATGATAAACCTATTAAGGTCATCTTGGAGAAGTGAACAATCTTCTGCAGATTGAATAATCCTGTACAATTTCATGTCATCTGCAAAACATAGCAGAGGGCTGTGGTGTAGAACAGATTAAGCATTATTGACGAAAAGGGAGAAAAGTAGAGAAAAGTAAAGGTGAGAGATGACCTCCTTGGGGAAATAATAAGTATTTTAGCAGCTGAGAGATATTTTTTAATTTTGTTATTGTTAATTAGAACATATTAATTTAACTTTTAACCAAGTATTGTTACTCTTTTTTCAAAATTAACTTTTAACTCATAAAGTTAAAAAAAAATATATTAGTAATTTTTAACTTCACTTAATTTTTTGAAATTAACCTAATAGAGGACGGTACACACACAATTTTTAAGGAGTATTTTATAGGGAATTTTTATGAAATAAAAATAAAAAAATTTAACAATTTAAAAATATTTAACTATAATAATAACTATTCATTTAACTATTAATTCAAAAATGTAATACTCTTATAATTTATTACATTCTTTTATAATACATTAATACCTATATATTTATTTGTATAAATATATAAATATAAGCAGAATCACAAATTAAAATTTTTAAATAGCAAAATTTACCTCTTCTATAATCAATTTTTAAACGATAAATTTTGGAAAGTTGTGGATGAAAAGAAAATGGAGGAAATTTTAAATATTGTGATTTTTTCAATAAAAGAATATATATCAGATATTTGGAGATTATCAAAAATGTTTTAAAAATAAATGTCAATTTGAATATTTATTCATAACAATTTTATTAATTCTTTTAGTTATCAATTTTTCGAAAAAAAAATTATATATCTAACATACTTAATCAAAATGTATAGAATAGGTATGTAAAATAGGTAAGTACATTGAATTTTGCTCAGAATACATCTACCACCCGTATGTTATCTGACAAACGAAGTGCTTCCATCTTCTACAGACTGAGTTTTTGTAATATAAAACCTTCATTTTCTGTCAAAGTTATTGTACTTATGAATTAAGATTATAAATCTAATTTAGTTATCTATCTACTATCATTTATTTGTTACTTATTATCATACTAAATATTTTGTTTTTGTACTGTTTTTAGCAAACTTTATTTTTAATTTAGTAATCTGATGCCGAATATTTTTTTGTAAATTTTTATTTCTAAATATTGAATGTTAGACCAACAATTAGGTAATTATTTATAAACATTTAAAGTTTAGAAAAGAAGTATGGGTAAAGATAGGGAGATATTTTTTAGGTTCCTAGACTATTTTCCTCTTTTAAACTTTAAATAATAATAAATTCAAAACTGTTAGTTTGACATTTATATAGGTATTATAATTTTCAGAAAAATTATTGATGGATGGAATATGAAGTTTAATTATTAGTTTTTATCAAGAAATATAATTTTCAAAACTGTGATTGTCTTGTAAATAATAATTTAGAATAATTCGTAGTATTTATATTAAATTTAATTTGAAACATAAATTTATAATTATAAATGTATATTTATATAAACAGTGTTTTATATTAATAAATAAATTACCGGATATACATGATCATTTTTTGTCATGAGCCAGGTTTAGGGTTACCATATTTTACTTTGAAAAACTGGATTTATTTATAAATGATTCGATTCCATAATTTTGAGCAAGTGTTCCCATTCTCACTTAACAAGTCTTTCGTGTTTTACTCAATACAAAATGTTAATAATTTAATTAAGTTTTGTATATTTTTTATTAACATGAATAATTTGTTAATATACAAAACGTATTTTAATTTTTCTGTAATTTATGTTTTTTACATACTATTTGTACAATAACACATTTTATCATAAATATAATGCACAATATTCATAGATAAAAGAAAATTCTGAAGAATATAGGTACCTAGTTACCTACTTAATTGTTTCCATAGATGGTTCAATTATAAATGTATATTATTAAGCACATATATTTTTATGTACATTTATTTTAAACTATTGTTTCAAAAATTACAATTTGAATTTATAAGTTCTTCATTTTTTATGCATAATTCCAAGTAACAATTGTTATAATCACCAATGTACCAAGTGTTGTAATTTTATTATGCTGTTATTATGCACCTAATATATTATCATACTATTTAAAAATAAATCTCTATTTTTATCAAATGGCCGGTTTAAAGTAATTACAAAATTTACAAAAATATTTTTTTTTATAAAATTTAAAGAAATTAATACTGAATATTAGTTTGATTCAGGGACATTGATCATCCTAAAAGACTTTGTTGAGACATCGGAATGCTATGTTTAAAACTGGAGTATGACCTGTAGCCATGGTATATCTTAGGGAGTAAAAATAATTTTTGCGAAATTTTTTTCAGAAAGTTATTTGCATATATAATTCTATATTTGTTCAGATTTTAAAATTGTTATCCTCTCCCTTGTTTGTTAAAACTATATCAACTTCTAATTTTCAAATAGCTATGATTTAAATTATAAATTATTAGACAATATATTTTCATGGGAATTTACAAGTTTTAATTTTTAATATCCAATAAATATTTCTCAATTAATAAGCATTTAAATTTATAAAGTATCAGAATGGAGAAATACTGTACTATGTAATTATTAACATTTATTATGTTCTATTACACCGCTCATAAACTTGAATGCTTATTATTTGGAAAATATTAATCGGATTTAAAAAATTAATATGAAAAAATTCTTGTAAGAATTTATAATTAAAATTTTAAATCATAAGTTTCTATTTCTAAATCGAAAGTTGATTTAGTTTTAATAAACAATGGAGAATAAAAATGTTTAAATTATGCAAAATATAAAGTTAAGTGTACAAATAACTGTCTAAAAAAAATGTCATACAATTATTTATACTTTCTGAGATATAACCGGGTCTATGAAAAATAAAACCATCATGTATATAAAATAATAATTTAAATTTAAAGAAACCATTTGGATGATCAGTTATCAGTAGAATATCAGTTGATATTTCATTAAAATTTAAAGAATGTTAATTTTATTATAATCTAAAGTAGGAGTTTGTACGAAACTTTCAAACAATAATATATTTTGTACATAATACAATATTTTATTTATAAAATTTTTTACATATTATTTTTAATTATTTAATAATATTTCAAAAAGTTAAGTTCATATAATTATACGCATCTAAAAACATATGAAAAAACAATATTAAAATATTATTTACTGAAATATAAAACTTCTATTACATTTTAACATTATTTTCTTGGGAAGTTACATATTTTTGTTTTTAACTATATTAACATACATATTTGAAATTAAATTGGACAGTACAACACATATACACAATTTGAGCTTATAATAGGCAGTGCACGCGTTCACATTTTTATATATCTAAAACTAATACATAGTCATTTAAATGCAATTTATGATTAGTTGTAGATTTTAAAACTTAAACTTAAATTATATAGAATATAAATTAAATATACATATTGATTTCTATTTTTACATAATACGAACGGTACAAATAATTATATTGTATAATAATAATAATAATAATAATAATAATAATAATAATAATAATGGCAAAATATGGATTATTGTACACAATAAAATTAGTGAGATTTTGTGAAGTTTATCGTTATTTTGAGGTAATCCTAAGTATGTAATTTAAACTGTGTACAAATAATTATCGTCGTTTTAATCACGAATAGTATTATTAGTGGCAACGTTTAAACATTATTGTAACACAAAAATGATTGTATGTTAAATACTAAGTGAGAGAACACTAAAACATCACAACTAATTTTAAAACTTAAATTATGAAAAAAAGTAAAAATAATATATATAATATATAAACCAGACTAGTAAGCACAAGGCATTTATTAAGATGGTCTGTCACGTATTGCAAACACAACAAACTATACTTAACAAATTAAATAAAATTTTAAAAAAATATAGTAAAAAATAATAGTTGACTTAAATAATAATAAAAGAATATTAACACTAATTTTACTGATGGCGAACGTTACCCGAATACTCCGCTGTAATAGAAAAAAAAAATTGCATAGCATAACCGTTCCAAAATTGTTTTGAGTACATCAGGAGTATTCAATCACAGTTCATCTCAATTGTCAGAGTTTAATTGGCCTGAAAAAAAAGAAATATGGTTTATTAGTCTCACTTTGTTTACAAAGCAAATGATTTATAATTATACTCGCATTAGGTAAGTCTTTAGAAATCTACACTTGAAATTTTAAAAAGCAAACACAAATACCCTGGATATATTGAACACAATTTATAAAATAATGAGTACTCAGGGCCAATCCAGATTGATGAATTAAAAACTTTAATTGTTTGTCTAATAACTATAACTCGTGGCTGATCTAAATTTTATTGACTTAAAATCTTTCGATATTGAAAACAATAATTATTCCGCAAGTATTTTATTTTATGTATTATATTTTTGTATATTTTAATATTTTATAATTACTTAAAATTATTCTAGAATAAGTTTAATTATATACCTGTTTACAAATTCACAGGAAAAAATACTATACTAATATACAGTCAATAATTAAGTTATGAAGGGAATGAGTAATGCAGGGACTGAAAAAAGATTTTTCACACACCTCGTGTCCTAGTATCTAAACTTAAAATGTGTAAAATAATAAGCTATTGGTTCAATATTTGGTATTTAGCACCAATATTTTCAAAAAATTATCAATAATCATAGGTTTTCAATAGTTTAAAAATCATAGAGATAAAAAATGGTAGAAAAATATATATTGTTAAAATATAGGCACTGGTGCAATTACCAGATATGTCCAATTTTTTAAAATCGTGTTTATACATAAAGGAAATGTTGATGAAATAATTTACTATTGATTAGTGAATAATCAATATGTTGCACACCAAATGAATTGAAGATATATTCTAAAAAAGTTCTTTTTAATTTCTGTTTGGTGCAATAACCTAATATGTCTAAACATGTTTTTTACATATACACCAATAAAGAATCTTTTATTTTTCGGTGAGAGAATCAAATGTGTCCAGGAAATATCTTATTTTTGCATAGAACCAACCTATGGTAGTTATCACTTTTTTTTTTGGTACAAAATAATGATATTTAATGGATTTAAAACAAATTTATATTCTTTTAATTAATAGTTATTATTATTATACATAATAAATATATGTAATGTACCTATATTAATTCTTCAGTATGTTTTATTTATTTATTCATTTATTATATATTTGGTAAAATAACCAGATACATTTTGAACTTATTCTATAATTGCATTTAATAACAATTTTAAATGAAGCATTAAGGCAATTATTATGTTTATTTTAATAAATAATTACTATTTTCTAATTATATATATAAAAAAAAAAAAAAAAAAACAATACTTCCAAATTTTAAAAAATATAAAAAATATACTTATTGAGAAAAAGAGTGTTTTATATTGAAAACAAAATCACTTAATATAATATTGAATATTCATAGTATTACTGTTTTTAAATAATTAAAACAAATTTCATCGAAATTGTAATTGCAGACTGATAAATTAGTGGAACCAAAGAGAAGAATTACTAAGAAAACAATATAAAAAATATTTGTTTTCATTGTCATAATATCATAATATAATTTAGAATACCAAAATAGACTAATCCAACAAGTATTTTTTAAATACATTTTTGATAAAAAAATATTTACTTCAATTGTAGCTTCGTAACCGCCTTTGGATTGCATCTGGCCATGGATGGCATGCAACCTGGACGATCCCATTTCGACGTCGGACGAACCTATGTGACCGGTATGCCGAAAATTTGTGGGTGCTCCGATCATTGATCGATCAATGCGGGGTACTCGTCTTACATGACGTTTGCCCTACAAATTATTTGCACCAAGATTAAAATTAAATAAGCTACTAAAATAAGCTAATATATAATCTGTATTAACAATTGTATTTATCATTATTTATAATAAATTAAGGACCACCAGATTTATGTGCACTAAAAAATCAATAAGAATTATGCTAAAAAATGTAATTTTAAATTGAAAAATTATTGAGCAACTATCGATTGTTTATTTTGAGTTCATAAACAATCAATATTTTCATTGCTTCTAACCAATAAATTATAATATTAATATATATTTTTTTATCTCTAGAATATAACACATATATATGTATATATTATAAAAGTATATAACATATCACCATTTACTTGGCTATTATAGCATGTATAACTATTAAAAAAAAACCTATTTTCTTGATTTGTTTTGTAATTAAAATGAGTCAAATATTTCCATATATACTTTATCTCATTATAAAATATGACTCATTTATGAGATTAATTATATTTGACAAATATTAACAGCTAAAATATACTATAATATACATACCTATATATGTAATTTAACATAGTGATACATAGCCGGTAGGTATATGAAATTGTTATAATTTATATTATGTTAAAATACAATTTAATTAGATATGCACATTAGATATAATTAACATAATTACGTGTATCTTATTTTTATTGGCGTATATAGGTACACGTTAAAGAAAGTGTATTTGCCAATAAATTATGTAAACACATCTTTAAAAAGATTAGTAAACAAAACGCAGAAAACCAGTTATAATTAAAATACATAAACAAATTTTTTTACATTTAATGTTGGTTTTACGAGAGTATAGGAATTTTTATATATTTGTACATAACTCTTATTACAGTTGTTATTATTTTCCATTTTTTTTTTATATAAGAATTCAAGCATCTATAGACTTTCAATAGTGTCGTCGAGGGCAGCAACTCGTTTAATATATTTATTTTATTATTATAGTTCACACCCAATTTATTAATTATTAAATTCTATGTATAAAGTAGGTACCTACAAATTGTAATCGATAATAATTTGACATTATTTTATATTGTATCGTAAATGAATAATTGAGAACTATCATAGAGTGTTGTTCTCAAATAATATAATCTGTCAAATGTTAAAACGTCATCTGTATACATGATGCGTGTGTTTACATATATAATTAATAAATCACTGGCTCAGAATTTAAGGGTTTAATCGGGACATTTTTTAATTGGTCAGGAAAGGTTTTTAAAATTCAATCTGCATAGATAATTAATTTTTTTATATGATATAAGTATTTGAATCTTTTTATTCTCTGTAGACTATATTATTACCTAAATTTTATTGATTTAGTATTTAGTTTAAAATGTATATGTATATATATATATAATAATGCTAATAATAGGTAAAAAAAATTTTAATAGAATTCTTTCCAGTCTAAATTAGGGAGATTAATATTTATATGTATATTATACCTAATTTACACACATTTCACATTTATGTATTATTGTAATCATCAAGCATATAGTGTTTTTTATAATCACCTGTTGGGTGCGTTGGTTTACGCAGCAAGAGAACCACTGGAACAAAACTTCACCAGGCATGTTTCCCGATCGGTATCCCGCCGACATGGTGTGTGGTTTCTCCTACTCTCCAACAACAACGAATAACGGCGTTGACGACGGTATTGTAAATTCCTATAAAACAGAATTATACATTTTTAGTATAAACGTCGAAAACTAAAAGCAAATAGAGAAAAAACATTATTATGAATTTATAATATTATTATTATTGTAGAGGACGCGATTCGACGAGTACGGAATGTGTGGTAATACGTTGTCGAACACGATCGACAATCACATAATATTATACGTCGTATAGTATATGAATAGTCGTTATGACTATACAACAATAATATTTCAATGGATGCGTTTAGCACATAGATTATAGAAGAACGCACATTACAACGAGATATTACTATATAATGACATTTCTGCCATTCGTTCGTTCGTTTCCTATATTTTTCTCGTTGCCATGTGTTAAAATGGTTATCAAATGATAAATTGCTAACGATTTTTTTTTTTTACAAATTTCAAAAATAAAATGTATAAATTATTATTATTATTATTATTATACGTAATAATAATAAAATATAAATCAAATTTAGACAATTATGATGAAAAAATTTCAAGCGTAGAAAGTTTGTACGTGACCATGCGACGGGCAAAACGGTGAACTATACGCTTACTACTGCAGAGTTCCATATCTCATATTTACACATAATCTAACCAGGAAAATAACTTTGAGTTTTTAAAACTTCAAAAGCATTTACGATTCCATCTTTTATAGAAATCTTGTTGATCTTTGTACACAATTTCCATTCACACTTTATAATGCGTGTAAGTATTAAAATACAGAAAAAGTTAGAACTCGAATTTAAACATAATATTATCAGGCTCGTATCTGAACTGAACTGTACAACTCTCATAGTTTCACATGGCCACGTAGCAAACGTTTCGAGCGGCGGCAAGTTTGGTGAGTTCCGGGCCTCCATCAAAACTAATAATTGAGAACCTCTGCCGTCGCGTCGCCCCCATACAAGATACAACTGTTTTACAATAGTGAATAGTTTTTAAGAAATTAAAAACATATTGATATACTAACATACTATATATTGTATTTTTAGTAGCTATACAGTATCATCTTTAATGAATGTTTAGTGTAAAAATAAAAATAAAAACATCGTAATTCAATAAGAAACGGGAACAGCAACGAACCTGGCACCGACACCGAGGGCACGCCACCGCATTTACACGCACACGTCGATATTATTATGCGTATATAACATAGGTATGTACTCGGGTATATAGTAGGTACATACATATACCAAGACGCATATATACCAACGTATAATAGATACCTGGTTAGTGGTTGTTGAACCTCACGACCAGGCGCAACAATGGCAGGAACTTCTTGGTGAGGATACCTAGATGGTCCTAGGCGGACACGATGCGATAGCGCATACATACGCCTGTATAATATAATATGCGCGCGACACGATGATGTATGTATGTGCGCAGTTCTATAATATAACTATATAACGGGAAAAACTAGTCGTGGCGAACGGGTTGCCGATGATGATTTTTAACGATTTATTATTATTATTATTATTATAATAAATTTTCATATGGGTGTATTATTATTGTTGTTGTTATTATATTATTTAAACGAGTTGCATAAAGAGATCAGCGGAGGAGGCCAACGACGCGGCGGCGGTCAGAAATTATTTGTAACCCGTAAACGCGCGCGTAACGATTATAATATTCATCAGGTAAAGCGCTTATAAAGTGAAAGTGGATTGTTGTACGCGCGTCTGAAAGGCGGAGACGAAAAAAAAAGATGTTGTTTTCGATCTTTTTTTTTTTCTAATCTGATTAATGACCGTTTTGTTTTCGTCGTCGCGTGTATAATATAATAATGATTATGTATAACAGTATGCCTGCAGAGACAATGCTATAATTCTATATACAAACAAGCGTTATGTATTCATATACTATATAATATGAATATACATACGTGAAGGATGCAAAGGAGAAGGAACCGGCTGTCGATCGGATTCGTGTCGTGCGTGGGCGACGAAAACAGGAAATGCGACGCGCGAAGTAGTAAAAGTGCTTTGCGGCAGATGAGTCACAAGAACGCAACTCCTGGCAAAAAATATTGCGGAGCCAGAGAGATTCGTCTACTTTTTATTTTTACTTTTTTAATATAATATACACCACTGTCGCCTATAAGAGGTCAAGGAAATTTCGTCGTTTACCTATACTATGCGGTACGCCACCGGTGTATGGAAGTTAATCGTGATAAAAATAAAAAAATTACAATTTCATGCGTAGACATTTTAAGTGCTTTTTGAATACGACGACTGCACTTTGAGGTCCTTAAAGAAAAATACATAAATGCGATAAAAAAAAAAATGTCAACGGAAAATAAAAAGATATTTCAGCAATTTCACGTTATCTCAAGAGAGGACGTATGGAAGGAGGGATATGACAAAATCACGTTAAGAGGACATCACACACCGACAACTTTTCAATGAAAAACTTGCATTGCATTTTTATCGACTTACAAACATGTTGGAAATACGAAACAAAAAACAAATTATAACTAACAACATTATCTAGCGACTGATGGATTCGATTTTTGATATATGCATTTTTATATATTTTATGAACTGTTGAAATATAGGTTTTTAAATTTTTTTAACAGTTTATAAAATGTGTAAAAATGCACATATCAAAAATCGGATACACCAGTAGCTAGATATTTATATTCTTTATTTCATCTTTCTACAATATTCTCAAATTGATAAAAATGAAAAATGAGTAAACGTGTTTTTTAATAAGTATCGTGATTACACGACAATTAAAAATGGTACCGAGACAGGTCTAATTTTTAAATTAATTTTTCTTAAAATTTAATAAAAATTGCCTGTACATAATCCCTTAAAAATCGGGTGTCCTCTTAAGCGTGCAAAACTTGAAAAATCTTAAAAACTTTTAAAATATATTATTTAACAAAAGAATTATAACAATTTACAATTTAAAAAACGCTATACAATTTATCTTGAACAAAATGGTAGGAAAAGTAAACCTACTGATAAGGTATATATATGTATATATCCTTGAAAAATGTTTCTTTTTTAATCAGTTATAAAATACGTGTATTTTAAGTTTTGCATTGCTTGATTGTGTATATTGCCCGCAAAGACAAGCAAAAAGATTTTTGTAAACTTTTTTAAAATTTCTAAAAATCATCTATTTTCTAAAACTTCGTGGGCCTTTATAAGCGTAAAGCCTGATGCAAGGCACACTTTACCCTCCCCTCTTCTTGAGTTGGCACTGAGATGGATAGAGTAAAATGAAGGGTATAATATGTGGATATCACTAAGCCGACTGACGCAGAAAGTTTATCCATTTAAATATAATATAGACGATAAATAAAAATTCATTAAAAACTGTGTGGTAATTAATCTGCTCGATTGGTTTGAGATTAGTTTGAAAATCAAATATTATAAGTACCTATACCTAGATAATGTCTATTATATAGGTACCTATATATTTACTTTATAAGACTCCATATATATTATATATATATTATAGATATTGTGTAACTATTAACTAGTAAAAAAAAATTTAACCTTAATATTTATGTATCTAGTAATAATTAATAATGTAATACATTATATTATAGTATTTATGTATTTTTCCTCAAAAGGTAATGGAAATTTAAACTATAAAGTATGTATAATTGTATTTTATTAGCTAATCTTTAATTTTAGTAGTTATAAAAGTTATATAAAAGTATTATACTTCTATATAGTTCTGAAATGAAAATGATATTTCCTTTAGCTAATTTCCGTAAAACAGTACCTATAATAACTGAAAAAAATGTGTATACCAACTTATATGTATACTAAATACTTTAAGCATACAAAATATATTACGTTGTATAGACTTCGAAAATGTATATTTTAGAATTTAAAAATTTATAGTACCTACCTAATTAATTATCGAATATCATTTAATAATTCATTATACGTGTATGTCCTTGACATAATTAAAAAAAACCCTGTTTAATATGGTCACACATTTTAAACAACATTATTATTATACTCCCCATTATACTCTCAGATAATTTGTAACAACATTATTTCATACTACATAATTCATTGTTCGACTCATTCAAATAACAATAAGTTTCATAAACTATATTTAAAAAACAAAACCATGAATCATGATATAGAAATATAATGGATAATAATGTACTTATTAATGATAATATTTACCTTTATGTCCTCGAGTTATATGTAATATATGCGTAATTAATCCACATTAGGTATATAATATCAATAATATTAGTGAAATTTGACCGATTTTATTATATTTTCTATCCCTAGTCTGACTTCTACATATTTATTTATTATTTAATTTAAAATATCAAACTATAATCAAATATGTACATAATTCAAGTGATAACAGATGAATAATATGATGATGTCAAGTCAGTAATATTGTTCTCTTTGACCTTTATACTTTTGGTATAATAATCTGTAAACATATATATACCTAAAATCAAGAGTAAAGAAATTTGATGATAATGGTACCTATATGGTTTTATTATATTTTCTAATTTCTATCATTAGTCCGGTTTCCTTTATCTTTCATTTAAAAGATCAAACTGTAACAGAATGTGTATCATAATACTCATAAGTGATAATTGATAAATAATCTAATGACAATTAAAAATAATATATTATTATTCCCTTTGACCTTTATGTTCTTAAATAATTAAGCAGCTTGTTTATAACACAGATTTATGTTAAACACATTATTGTAATATTATAGGTAGATTAAATTATATCTTGAGACAACGGATATCATTTTCATATTAAATATAAAGATGTTACATATCCACATGTTACTCGAAACTATGGCCAACAAGAAATCTTGATTTACAGACGTGCACGAACTACTAATTAGAAGCTGTAAAAACGCTTCTACAAAAAAAAAAACAATTCAATATTTCAATGACAATAAAGATTTTAAATTACATAAGTAAAACATTGACCAAATATTAAATAGTAGTATAATATATTAAACATGTATAGTATAGTTTTATAGGATACTATTGGTTTCACAATAATTTATTTTTGGAGCAGCAAAAGTACCCGGTTGGAAAGTAAGAATGATGATAATTTATTATGAAAACGGTCAGTTGATAATACTCTATAGTTTTCGAGAGCATATCAAAAAATCATTTAAAATAAAAGCGCCTAGATCTAAATAAATAAATAAACTTAAAATATATTTTTTTTTTCATAAAATATTTCATACCTAGTTAAATATAATGGACGATAACAATAACAAATTAAATAAAAAACATACCTAGTATAAATTGTACATATAAAAATAGACTTGTAACGAAAAATTCTACTTGGTTATAAAATTATATACAACCACCTGCAACTAATTTTCTACATTTCTCTAATGGAATCTAATGGAGACAGTTTAAATCAATTTTCATGGGAATACTATGCATTCCATTCCATACATTCATCCATCAATGTATATTAGATACACTATTACTTTATATTTGGACAAACATAATGATCATTTTGAAAGTAAAAATGAAGGTAATACATTTGGTTATTTTATATTAGTAAATTAACATAATATGTACTCATATAGTGTATATATTATATAGTTATACACTTATACATATGTCGAAATTCTAAAAAAAAAAATATCAAATTTATTAATCAATATATTACATATATTATAAATGCAATTATTAATATCAATATTCTATAATAATTAATAGACAACATTAGTTAAAATAATACAAAGCTAATTTCAAAATTACATATCGGGTTATACATTATCACGTTATATTATTACGGAATTCGTGTGCTTGTAGGCGGCAGTTCAATAGCCAAATGCCCGGGGTCATATTTCCGAATAAATTGTAAAGTATACGTTCCCTTCCCTATAAAGCTATTATGAACAGTTTATTATTATTATTATATCGTATCAAATTGGTTAAATTATAATCACACAAACTTAGTTATTCCAAAACTATAACACTGATTTGTAAATTGTAATACAAATACAATTTATTAATATAATATAAATATATTAAGTTAATCTGGATGATTATGCTTTAAATTCTAACCAAACCTTTCAAAATATTTGTCAGAGGAAACAAAATTAAGAATCGTGAACAGTTTTATTATTATACAATACATAATATTATGATAATATCATGCACATTACGATATTTTATCCGACGAATTTAGGTTGACAACGTTAAGCAAACTATACAACTTGTAAAAGTCATGGGTATACTTTTAAACGACGCTATAGAGGATAAATTAAATAACATAATTAAATATCTCTAGATAATTCACAGACCGAGATGGATTATCAAGGAATTAAAAAATACAATTAAAACGAAAACTGTTATTAAAAATAAAAAAGAAAGTAAGTAGAAATAAATGGAAAAAACGGAACAGGATATGGTACAATAACATGATAATTTCTGTGTCTGTACCCTTGACACAAGTATGACCCGGCAAAATGAACCGGTTTTTTACTCACGACTATTACTACTCCATCGGGATATACATTTTTCTCCGTCCGTCTTATTTCTTCTTTTATAACATGTCTATTGTCTTTTTTATGGTTAAAATTTATGGTTATAACGTATAAGCTATAGTCTACAATACAATAAAAGCAAAATTTACTTTCTCTTAGGCCATTGCCAAAATGTAATGGTCATAAACAGAATGTTATTTATTTGTACTCCGGTATACATAAAAAAAACATTTATAATGAAATGGTGGTGTATGCATACGATACATGAAAATCCCGAATGTCCCGATATTTGAGCAACTGCAGATACGTATACGATACGGATTACACAAAATTATTTTTAACCTAACCTAACTAAAAAAAAAATTTTAAACTTTCAAAATAGAATGAATTGTTTTAATCTAAAAATCAAAACGTCAAATATATTGATCAGTTGATTTACCGTGAAATGTTTTATGAATTATACTTTTTGAAGGAAAATAGAATAAAATGCATGTGTAGAAAAAAAATAACATTAATAGAAGAACATTCTATTATACATTATAATATTTGTTTGGCATACCAAATACGACACGACAGTAACAATACCGAATTAAATTTACCATGGGTATAATAATATAATGATGTAAGATTGGCTATACGTGATGATATTTGCAGTCCACGTAGCAGCTGATTTTGATATGTAACAATAACCGTGATATTCAACAGTATAATATATACTCAACGATTTATTGTGCATTATACATATTGTGTACACTTGAAGAGTATATACAAGATTTTACTACTATAAGAATCCACATTTCATCTGTATAGAGGTCTAAAATTCCAATAAATCCTACACATGTTTACAATAAAATGTTTAATGAACACGTGTATATGAAGAGTATACCTACTGCATAAGCACGACACAGATGAAGACTATAATAAATTTTCAAAAAATATATGTCATATGTGTATACCTACATATAATAAAATATAAGCCAAACCACCAAAAATATTGGGAAGCAACTTACTGAGACCGTAGACAAAAATTTAAGAATTATTATGATTAATGATTTACGATATGTAAATTGTAAAATCCGCAATGTTATGAATGAATCTAGGAAAAAAAAGTCACGGCAAAAAAAGCAAAAAAAAAAAAGTCACAGGAAATAAAAATCCACAGAAAAAAAAGACAAATTGTTTTAAAGTTTGGGTTTTATACATAATATAACAAAATAATGATAACTAGGTATTTTTCATTATATTTGTTGTCATTTTAAAAATAATAGTAAAATAAATCATTTTCAATAGGTACCTATACTCACAGATATAATAATTTGGTATAGAGCTTATGGTCAATAACAATAAATATAATGAAATTATTACCATAGAACACTGACCATCATAAGCACATATTATAATTATATCTGTGATTATTGAAAATTATTTATTTATTATACTATTGATTATAATGTGTATACATACAAGACCATGATTATACTCATTATATTATGAGAAATTAATAACAAATATAATAAAAATTTAGCATTATTTTGTTATAATATTATATTAAATTCAAAATTAAAATAATTTGTCTTTTCTTCCTATTACCGTTATGAGTTTATCAGATAAAAGAACATCTGTAGAACATTTAAGTTGATCAGAGATTTTAAAAGGCGCAGATGGTTCTCCAATTTACTCTACACGTTATTTTTAAATAATAACCTTTAACTATAGGTACCTAGGTACAAAAATTAATAATTCTTCGATAAAAATGGTGCATCGAAATCGCATGAAAAATGTTCGAATTCCATGTAGTACTATATCTATTTAAATATCTGTCAATCTTAATTGCATGCAATTTTTAAAACTAAATTCTAAACTATGTAATATTTTTTCCCCACTACTTTAACAGACTTGACTATTAGTTAAACATATTACAATTTAAAATTTTAATACTAAAATGTTTTGATTTTCGAAATTTTTTAAACATTTCTAAAAATAATACGTAAAAACACATGAGAAAAAAGTAAAAAATTGGTCCCGTATAAAGTATGCTTGTTTCTTACTTTTTAATTTACATAATTTTTTAAAATAATTTTCAATTATTATATCAATCAGATCACCCCCCCCTCCCGTAAATACGCCGGGTGCAATTCTAACACTACCTAATTTCCCTACATTTCCTGCCGTATGCAATTCAGATATACAACCATTACAAATTATACTGTATTCAAAATAAAATATAAATATATGTCTGTAACCAGTAAATTGATCAAAAGTTTAAAAATCTAGACAATCTGAGCAAAATTTTAATTAATCAAAAACTATTCTAATAGTTATAGTATATAACCAATATTTAAAAAAAAAATGTAATAAATAAATGATTGGTACGAAGAAATTTCTATTCCTACAGAACACGAAAAATAGAAAATATTATGTTTTAACGTGCGATAAATTTTAGTGATTCAATATTATTATTTGATAGGTATAAGTTTTGTAACTTTAAATAATAAAATTGTTTTACCTACTGAATACGGATAGATCTCGATAATATTAATACTTACACATTAAGTAAAAGGAAAAAGTTTAAAATGACTTAAATTTTCCATATAATAAATCAGAAGCATCCATCAGTAGCGGAAGCCGATTTCGCACCAGCCCTCTTAATTTTATACCAAAACAAAATATCTTTAATATAATAGGTATAATCAATGGTATATAATGTAAATAATATACAATCAACGGTATTAGGTATACCTATCTATATTTCTACATTGATGTTTATATTATGTTACCACCAATGATGAAATTAACTAAAAAACTAAATTAAAAACTAACCAAAACTTATAATAAATCGGAAAGTAATCAAGTCAGAGACTTGAAACAACACCAAATATTTGCTATAGGACTATATATATAATATATATATTATATTGACGTGAACTTTTTGACCACTTTTCCGAAATTTATACTGTATTTTCTTTTATTGCAAAATTATATTCAAAAAACTGAAAAGGGAGTATACGGCGTATACATCACTGTCTATATATACCTATTATCTTAAGAGGACGATACACAAATGATTTTTGGTACTATAAAATATGCTCACTCAATTACATTGCAAATAATTTTCATATACCTATATGAGAGCTATACCCGCATTTTCTGTCTCCGTCTATCTAATTAGCAATATACAACGTATAATATAATATATAAAATTATACAACGTAGAATTGAAATTATGGAATTCTGGTTAAATATAGAGCTTAATACACCTTATTATTAAATTTAACGAGAAGAATAAATTCGAGTAAACTTTGTTGGGCTTTTTGTAAAATATTATCTGAAAAAAAAGTTACGACATTTTTATAGTTTTGATATTTTTAAATAGTTTAAAGTTTTTACTTTTAAAAAGTTTTTTGTCAGACGATATTTTGTAAAAATCCAACGAGATTCACTCGAAATTATTCTTCCCTTTAAATTTTGTAATAGGTGTTTATACTCTAAATTTAACCTAAGCGCGAAAATTTCAATTCTGCGAGTGTGATTTTGCTATGTTATCTGTTAAATAGACAGAGACAACAAATTCGGTTATAGCGTATTCTTAAATGGATTTAGAGTCAAATCACCTATTATCAAAATTAAAGAGAACAACATTTTCAATGGCACCTCAGGCGTTTTTTTTTTCGAAAAATTAATTTCAAAAATAGTTAGTTTTTTAAATGTGCTAACAAAAGTTCTTCACTTATAAGCAATATATTTAAAATGATGAAAAAAAAAAACTGTGAGGTGCACTAGGAAATTGTTTCTTTCATTTTAATAATATGTACCTATCATGGTCTTAAAAATCAATCTTTATATTTGTAATCTAAGTAGATATATATTTTAACAAATATTGTGATTACATACTATAATGAAAAATGGTATTGTTACAGGACAATTTAAATTTACAGGAAAACCAAACATTTTTGCCAATCCGTCCATGTACGAGTACACATATATTGTAAGGGAGTTAATATAATAATTATTATAAGATATAAAATAAGAGGATACCTAACTTGTAATATAATATATTCTTATACCTATATTGAATAGATATCCATTTTTATTTAAACTATTTAAATGTTTTATATTTGCATTTTCATGTAATAATATGTATATTGTTTTAAAAACAGCAAAAACATAACTTATTAAATTTAACTATTGTTTTATGTTTATCATTAAGATATTTTTTAAATTATAATTTAAGAATAAATGTTGATTTACCTATATTAATATATAGGTAGTTCAAAAAACATTATACAAAATGCTTATATATTAGGTACCTATAGGTATGGTGACCAGATATAAAAATCCAAAAAAAAGTACATTTTAAAATGTATCCTCCTTTATTACAAAAAAATTCCTCCCTTGAAGGGATTGGTCAATGTGTAAAGTAAACTATGTTACGATGTTTCTTATAACCATAGACCATTTCCATCAATACAAGTTTTTTTGACCTAATTACTCAATTATTTCTATTTCTATTCCTTAAAAAAAAAACTGAATATTTAAAATAATTTGAATTATTTTAATTGTGTGTCTTTCAAGTGCATGTTTGTGGTGGCACAATGGGGGAATCGCCTCCTCCCCCATTACTAGTAAAATAAGTAGGTAATGGACTGTAAAACATTTTTTATTCTGCATAAAAAAAATAATATAAAGTGTATTCTATACATATTAAAACATCTGTTTCGCACCTTCTCCTATGGACACAGGTCGAATACACTATAGGTGTCTTTATGATGAAAATATTCTAAAACATTGAAATTAAATAAATTTTTAAAGGTGAAAATACAAAGTATACAGTAATACAATACAGTACATGTAGGTACATAATAATAATGTAGTATAATATTATTATATCGTAGTTCATACATTATAGTATAAAACATTATCTTAATATACTAAGATGCATTCGGTCAAACCATAAAATATAAATGATTTAATCATGAAAAATAATAAAATATATGTATTAACAGGTGATATTTTGAAAAAAATAATACAATCGCATGTAGGTACTTAACACTATTGTTAAGAACACTAGGACAATGCAATAAAAAAGGAGTACTATCCCACGAAAATATTAGTATGTCTGGTCACCATACCTATAGGTAACCTAAACATTTATGTAACAATAAAATATAGTTTATAACGATTAACGACGATAACGCATTGTCAATATAAGTAATTAATATACAGGTATAGCTGGTATGTAGGAAATAATTATAATTTACTATTTACTAGATATTTAGGTAAACAAAAAATTCATTAATTCTTTAAAAATAACTAATAAATAAATATTCCAAATATTGAATATTTTATTTTGCCAATAAATTTTTATTTAAAAATGATTTTGTACACGTGGTTATGTTTTAATAACCAAACTGTACCAACATAATGTTACTAAAAATAATACGTAAAAAAGTATCTACATTAAAAATCTTCGTAGTGTTGGGTACATATATATTTTTGAAACATTAAAACATATAATAATATACAACTACAGAAGTGGGTGCCAAAACTATGAACAGCACGTCATACTAATATTATAATCTACGAAGAAACTATTTCGTGATTTTCTTAATTCAGTTTAATCTTGGAAATATATACCATAGTCCATAATAATATAATGATCACATATTTACAGGTCCACAAATGTATATGCCTAATTATCTTATTCTTATATATTTAGAAAACGTGAATAATGCATAATTTTAACATAGGTAAGCTAAGAAAAATAATAAGTAATAATAATAAGTAGGTACCTACAGCCGCTAGGTTCTTCATAATATATTCCGAATATGAAATAAGTAATAATGCGAAAAAAAAAACTTCAAATATTATTTACTAAAATTCTTACTATACAACTTTAGAAAACTTCCTTAGTAATTTTTATAATTAATTTAAAACATTATTATCAAAAAAAAATTTAAAAATCAATTTTTTTATTTTATTTAATAGTTTTAATGAAATAACAATTATACAATGTCACATATATAACAAAATATATAATAAAATTAATAAAATAATATAAATACATAAAGAACTATTATTGTAAGACTAATAGATTCTAATAAAAAATAAAACTAGTAAATTATTACACACACCTTTTTAATAGGAGTCAATTAGTGAAAAAATATGAAATATCGAAAAATTAGTTAATTAACTATATTAAGTATATATGTACCTATATAAAAAAAATAATATAAATAATATACCTAATAAAAAATATTTTTTTCTCGGGGTTATTTTTTCTGGGTTTAAAATTCCGGGGTTATTTATTAGGAATTCGAAATAAGTAGGTAATCAATAAAATATCACGTAAATGCATAATTTTATAAAATAAAAAGTTGGTATTGATATGTAGGTATATACAATAAAGTGCATTACCCTGGCACTGCCATATTGGAATTAAAATTTATTTTTTATACGTATGTTATGTTTGTATCTTAAAATAATGAACAGGTAATCTATATAATATGTAAAACACGTATATTTGATTTATGTTTGTATAATACGGATAAGCACATAATCAAAAGATTGGTAAATCACATTTTACATTTAAATAAATATAGTATATTTACTAAATAAAGTTTTACAATAATTGGTAATTGTTTGTAAGTTTTTATGTCCATAAAAAATAAGTTTAATGTCCCATAAATCTAATAAAACCCTAATATAGTAGGTATCTCCACGGAAAACCAATATATTTAATGTGATTTTTCTACAATATTCTAAAATATGTTACAATTTACAAAAAAAATGTCCATACAATTTTTCAAAAAAAAAATTTTTTTATAGAATTTTAAAATAGGTAGATATTTTATTTCTTATTTTTAATTAATTTTTTTAAAAAAAAAAATATTGAAATTGAGTAAAATTAGATTATTTTTATTAACCAACCAGAAAAAATCGTATTAAAAATAATAATAGGTAAAAATAATAAGAGGTATGGAACGAAACACAGAGTAAATATAGGTTTTGTCATAGGTAATATATAATTTATATTAGTATTCCTTGACCCATGTAGATATACTCGATAATTTTAAACACAAATTAAATTGATATTTTATTAAAATAAACATATGATTGCATAATTTAAAATTAAAATGAATGCCTCCTAAAACCTCATTTTGTACACAGTAGGTAGATATAAAGCACTTTTTTTGTTTAGTTAAAATAAAAAATAAATATTAAAATTAAAATAACAATTTTTTTTAATAAAACAAAGTATACATATATTTAAAACAAAATAACATCTCATTGGAACTCTTTTTTAAAAAAAATTTAACCATTGAACTTTAAAAATATTTTATACGATTTATCAAATAACTATGTAGGTACCTACCTAATTATGCAAATTATGTACTATTACTATCCGAACAGCATATATTGTGGTTATGTGATCCAGTAAACGATATAATATATAGGCTATAATTATATATATATTATATAGCAGATAATAATAAATATTTTCTATTTATATATGTAATCAATTATAATAATACTTAATTTTATTTATTTTGATATTTATAAAACATACCTATTGGGTTTTGGCCAGGTAAAATAGCTTTTTTCTCTCCACTGTGCGGCATACCTACTTAGGAAATACGACAATACATATTTTTGGGCTAACATAGGGCTAAAACATTAACTATCGCACGCGAGACACGCATGGATCACTTATGTACATAATGTTTATCAACACGTGTATAGTAAATATTATAAATATTGTCAATTTGCCTACGTGTTATCTTTTATATATTTATTGTAAACAAAATAAATTAAAATATTAGATTCAAATCAGTGCTTAATTATTTTTTGAAAATGTTCAGCTTACTTACTTCTTCTAAATTTTCTAAATAGGACTCTAAGAAAGGGAATAATTATTAATTTTTCTATAATTGAGGAGCCAGTACTTATATATTTAAATATCGTATATGGATATAAGGCCTTAATATAAAAAAAATACACTTAAAAAATATTTCATTTTACGTAGTTAATGATAATGTTTGTCAAGAACACCATAAAATTCAAGAATACACATTTTTTGTGCAATCCTTGTAATTTGTAAATAATAAAAAAACTGAAAACTGTTGGAACAAATTTACACGATGTACCTATCTACATTAAAAATCGTGACTCAACACGTCATAAAGATACTATAGGTAGGTAACTCGTAAGATACAATTTATAATTATTACAAAATTTATGACAATGATAAAAATCAAAATAATTCTACTTTGGTAGGTAGGTATAGGTACTGTATAAAAAATGATAATATATTAATAAGCACAATTATACTATAATTATGATAAAAAAAAACTGGCCAATAGTAAGTGGAAGCTCTTCGTTCGTTGGGTAGCATATTGGGGGTGGATATATTGAACTTAAAATCAATGATAAATCATTTCTTTCTAAAAAAAAAAAAAACGATTCTGAGCGAAGCTTCGTTTGATATACTTGATAATTACTGCAGATTATACTAATAATATATATATATGATATTAATATTATATAATATAATGAACAAAAAAAATTATTTGGATGTAAAGGAATTCGAACTGAGGACCCCACGATCCCACTAGACTACGTATACCACTGTTGTAAAATATAAAAGAATATACTTCTTAAACGAATATGATAAAATTGTTAAATTTCAATTTGATATAACTTTAAAACCAAGTCCGACGCCAAATTCTGACTTCACCATTTTTTAAAAATTTATAATATTTAAATACATATTTAAAAAAAAAAAATCAAATTTTTCTCTAAAGTAGAAAAGTTATACCTATTATGAATCAATTGAGTCATTTAACTCAAAATTAAAAATTGCTATAAATAGTCCAAATTTGGAGGGAAAATTTCCAAAATGTTTTTGTCTTCATAATGTACTTACAAACATTTTTGGTGAAAATTTCAAATTTATGGATCTATTATTTTTACAAAACTTGAACACATTTCATACCAAGATGTTTAAAAAAATCAAATAAGTATTCAAAAAAAATTTAAATAGCTATTCAAAAATACTGAACGTACCGATTTTTAAAATTTTTTGTATGTAGCTAGAATGGCTAAATAAATAAATAGTTTAAAAATGAGTAGGTAGGTACCGAAACATTTTCGAAACAAGTTTTGTATTAATATATACGTTCATGGTGAAAATTTCATGCCACTAACATCAATATTTTTGGAGTTATGAAGAATTTTATCAAAGTCGTTTATCGATTTTAATGCTAATTTTCTGAGTTTTTTCTTACGCGTTTATCGAAAAATTACCTCTCTTAAGTACCAACTAGATGAAATTTGCTGCAGAAAATAGTGCTACTCGTAATGATCGGAGCACTTCTTATAGAATTTTTGGGTACAGGCATAAAAAAAAAACACATCGAAAAACTAATACATTCCTCGTTTCGCTCAGAATCTAAAAAATACTAATATCTAACGCTTATTTTATACATTATAATAATTAATAATTTTGTATTTTTGTTAGATTATTAAAGTTCATATTTTTTCGTTAATATAAACAATGAAAATGAAACCTATATGTATTCCATTTAATTGGATAAAATAATTATAAAGATTAAAATATATATAAATAGGTAGGTACATCTCATACTCTTAGTCTTATATCAAAATTCAAAAACATATTCCATCAAGGTTATTACTATTGTACATACTTCTATACCTATAAAGGGAAGACTTAGAAATAATTATATATGTATCTATATGCTATAAGTTATACGAAAAATGTGGAAACAAATTCGGTCATATGCTACAAAACTACCTGTTTCAATTCCATGACCTAGGCGGTCAAGGCCAAATCATTTAAACGGGTCAAACGTAGAGCAGATTATTGTGCATTATGTCTCAATAAAAACGATTGTTAATAATGTTAACCAGTTCTGATGGATAACTTGAAATGCTATACAATGCTGAAGTACCTATAGTTAGAACTCGTTTTTTTTTTCAATCTACAAAACCAAAACTGGGTCGAATCTTAGCGGAAAATGAGAATAGTAGCTTTGAAACTTATTTTTAAAACATAATAATTACAAGAATTTTCCTTGTATTCAATCTAGGTTTATCTTTTTTTCTTTGCAAATAGATATTTACTATTTTTTAAACAGATGGTTAATTAAAACACTAATTACTAAAATTTTGAAGTACCTACCTATATGAATACCTTACAAATGACATAGGTATTCACATTTACGTTTTATTAGAATTTTATGTTGTTAATTCAATATTGTATCTATAAAAATAAGTAAATATTTTACAAAAATTAGGTTTTGTTTAATATTATAATGAATCCTAAACAAGTGTTAAATACTTAAACTATAGATACCACATTTTAGGTATAATTATACGGCTAGACTGCTAGATGATATAAAATTCGACTTAATTTTACTGTTTTAATATTAAGTAGGTATAAAATTATTTCAAATAATACTACAGTAGTGTCATTTTGGGGAGGACAAAGGGGCACTCAGGGAGTAGGGGTATTTGCATCTGTCTAATTTTTAAAGAACAATTTGTAACCGGGATAGTAGCAGAACTTTATAAGGGTGAAATAAAAAAAGTGGTTCACTGTTTTGTGTTTATATAAGTTATACCAACATCTTCAGACAATGAGCCAAACTAATCTTTCCAATCATATTCTATCACTATCAGTGGTGCACACTTATTTTTTGCGAGGGATGTCAACACACTTACACGACATACCTATCACTTATTTAATATACCCAATTTTTTTACCTAAATAATATTTGTAATAGATAGTTTACCCTGTAACTTGTTAACTAAAATCTTTAAATAATATTAGTCTACCTACCACCCACCACTCATTTTTATAGGGGTATCAACAGATATCGCTGTGCACCATTGATTGCTATAAATAAGAGTATAAATGGTAAATAAAATATTTTTTAACAAACAATTTGCGATTTGAGATTATTATTGCTATACTACAATAATCGTAAATAAATCACCATAAAGATGTAAAATTTAAAATAATAATATAAAATGTAAAAATATCTTAATTTATTTCTGATTGTATAATCGTCAGTATTCTTCAGTCAAATATTATGAGATATAATATTATTATTATAAAGCCTACTCCTACTTATTATAAAATCATACAATAGTTAAAATATCAGATCTTCATATAGGTGCAATCATCGGTTTTAAACAAATTTATTAGAATTAATTTTGCTTTTTATTTATAAAAATATAACGCATTATTTTAAAAAGTTACTTGTGAATAATTAATGTAGTTACTTTTACATTACTACAAAAAAGAAATAACAAAGTTACCATAACATTACTTAAAAAAGTAACTACCCTCGTAACTATCCATGTTATAGTAACAAAGAACTTCTGTTACATTACCACAGATTATTCTGTAACATTACTGCCAAATACTAATAATAAGCACACTTCTAAATAAAATATAAAATAAGAAAGCCATTCACATACCTAAATGTGATGGAAGTTAGTTCATCGTTTCTTCAAGTCCTCGGATAAGATGGTGTAATATTACTATTTATGATAATATATAATATAATAAACAAAGATAAATCCTTGGATAAATCATTGCATTTGAAAAATGATTCTGGGCAAATTTGAGTAACAAGTATATTATTTTTCAATTAAGGTACAACAATTTTCTTTTACATTTAAAAAACTACTAGGAAAAATTAAAAATGACCTCTCTAAAAGACCAACTAGATACTATATTCTAGTTAGGTACTAGATTCTATTTAGGTACTAGAATGAATTTTCCAGAGAATTTTCTATCAAAAAGTTATTACCCGAAAATTCATACTTGACTCTTCTACCTGAAAAAGTGTATCTAGGTAGGTACCAACAAGGGTACTAACCCACCTAAAAACAAAAACACATTATTTTAAAATCATTATATTCCTCACTACGCTCAGAATCTGAAATATAGGTACCTACTTTTTTAAATAGGCACAAATCAGGGTACAAATATAATTTATATACTTTTTTGTATGCCTAATGTGTTCCTATTTACTTTTGAATAAAATTATATACCTAATGTCCAAACCAACCTACTTTATTTACCATAATACGGTATCTACAGCTAAATGGAAATTGGCAATGCAATGTACAATAGTTTTAATATCTAGTGGTTTAAACTTTATAGGTACTTACTTATATGTTATATTATATACCTATTGGTAGGTACATGTATCTCAATATATACTTAAGTACTACCTTAATAATAATATTATGAATATCAACAACTTAGTGTGATTTCTTTATTTTAGAACTAAATAGAAGTGAAAATACAGGCAATCTAAACAATTATTAATGAAAAATATTATAGGTACCTACCTACAATACCAGTTTAATACATTTAGATATAATTCAGGTAAGTTAGGAAGTACCATATTAAAATAACTTTTATGGCTATTAACTGAATGAGTTGCCTACCTATAATAATTGTCTGTACCTAAACATACTACCTATAGACCTTTACACATTGATAATAAAGTATCAATAATCTGAGCAATATCTCATATTCTTAATAATCAATACTCAGTAAGTACATATTTACAATGACCAGATCAAATCAAAATTAAAAACATGACAAAATAATAATAGTAGGTATAATATACATAGAAGGATTTTGAAAAGTAATTTTTAATCAGATAGCAAAGTTCTAAATGAATATTCTTATAATTATTATGGTTTATCCTGTACTTCTGTTATCTGTTATCTATATTTTAAAAGTATTAGGCGATTGATGTTCATACACTATATTACACAATTATTATAAAATTAATTTCAACACAAAACATTGAACACGGATAAGAATAACTAAAAGTTTACTACAAAACAATAACAATGAAATATTGGTTTAAAAAGAATATTGATTGGAATGCATGCTCGAATTCATGTTATCTTGGACAGTATTTAACGTAGATTCCTTTATATCTATACCGTTTGGTAGATAATTGATCATTACACAATATATATATATATATATATATACCTAAATATTCTATAGGTACCTAATATTAGGTAATACCGTCCATACAATCTTCGATCAATCTATAAAAATAATAATCCAACTGTTAGTTGATTTTTGACGACGACATAGTTTGTACACATCCGCGCGCCACGCACTGTGAAAATCATATAAAACCTATTATAGGTAGTTAAATATATTTTTTTTATACATACCAAAATTATTTTTCCTTATTTACTCGTGTGCCGGCAAATTCGACCGCGGTCTACAAATGTAATCCTTATTGTCACCGAGTTTTGACCATTTGCACAGTTTGCGACGAAAATCGCGTATTATCGACCGGCACGGGTCGAGGGGATGTGCAAAAAACACACAAAAATAGGGGGAAAACCGGCAACGGACCGGGCGACGAAAAACAACACGACAAACACATTCGACGCGGTTCGCAAGACTGTAGGCAGACAGCAGAACGGTAGTGGTCCGTGATGTTTCTCTGTACGTGCGATGGACCCCAGCGGCGTCGGTGGCGACGGCAGCTCCATCTCGTGGCTGGTCACCGAGTCCTCCAGGCTACGACCGTGGATTAGGATTTAGGAATAATATTTTAATTTATGCCGCCGCGGCTGCAACGGCAAAGAACGGCAACGAATTACACCGATTAAAACAAAATGATTATATTTTCTAATTATAGTGGTCACATAACATCCGTATAATTATAAATTATACGTCTGTTGCCTAAATTTTACAAAATATTTTTTTTTTTCGGTAATCAGATTCCATAAGATAAAATAGGTACAAAGATAGTAACTGTATACCTACCTAGGTACTCAAAAATCGTAAAAAATGGTTTGAATATTATAGTACTTAATTATTAATAATTATTATTATAATATGATGACGTCTGCGATGTGGTTTATAGATAGGCGTCACGCGTACAGGACGTGATTTCACTAATTCTCCGGCACCGGAATTTAATGGATATCCGTTAATTTTTTGCGACTTTTAATTAAAAAAATGTAACATAGATATACCTAAATCTATGATTACACTGTTACAGTGAGTATATAATAATCATTGATTTAATTTAAAACCAATGATAATATGTAATCGGGTTAATGGTTTTCCAAAATATTTTAATATGCCTATACGTGGGATCAATATAGGTACATGGCCCATATGTATATGATAAAATCCCATATAATATATAAATATTTTATAGGTACATCTAATAAACGTGTAAATAAATTATCAGGTATGCAACTGAACCCCACCTGGACGACGTTGTTTTTTTTACAAATATAATGGAACGACGAGCTGTTTTTCATATTTATATTATATTCTATAACATGTAAAATTCCACGATTTATAAGCTTTTAGTTTTCGACCATATAATTATTAAGCGTGTCACACATTCATTCACCGTTCACAAAATAACACATGATAGTTGTTTTTAGCATATTATAGGCACCTATTGTGGGTTTCCGTGTGTATATCATTAGTCGAATATAATATCGTATACAAATATTATTATAATAGGCAAATACCAGTATATGGTATAGACCTACGCATTTCTAGTCAATTTTCTAACTTCGTCGAAAATTCTTTTGTAACCTATAATTTTATTATACAATAAATTGGTCTCTGTAAACATAAAAAGTAGGTTCGGTCGATATAGGATGTTATGTGGTACGTCATACACGGATAGATTTGTCATATCCGCCAGAATGCGCTCATTGAATAATGAACAGTACATTATAGTAATGTCGTTTTTATATGTACCTATAATAGCTGCATAGGAAATTTATTTATTTATTTATATAAAACATATTATATTTGTTTTTATTAAAACAGGCAAAACCCAAAAATATAAAACAGTAGAACTATTTGAAATACAATGGAAACTTAATTTATATATAGGCTATATACAGTGCTCGAATTGGAAAAATAGAAGAAGGGGTAGGTACTCTCGGGTTTTCAATAATGAGCGTTACCTCAAACTATGTAACTCGTATACTATAAAAAATCATTATTCATTAGTAAGGATGCTCTCAAAATATTTATAAAATAGTTGAGGAGTTACAACCCCCTTTCGAATTAAAAATCTTAAAATAAAAACAGAAAACAATTGATAGTAGGTAGAATGATAGTTTAATTAAGCACTAGAATCAAGGCTTAATAGAGAATGAGTCGTTATTAGCTGCTTACGTAAGACGGATAATAAGTGAGAAATCAAGAAAGAGAAAAGAGGAAGAAGGAATAAGGAAGGTAGGTACCTAACTGTCGAACGAGTAATACGCAGAGGAGTTTGAAAGTTCGTGGGAGTCAACTTTATAAGATTTGAAAGAAAAGAAAGCTTAGCAACATGTCTGTGGTCAGCAAGATTAGTGAGTTAAAGAGTTTGTAGGACTAGAAAATAATCATGTGGAGGGTGAATAATATTAAGGCAGAAATTTCTAGAGTAGCAAGCCGTAGAAATTTTCTTTGGACCCTTTCCACTTCTACACTATAGCGTAAACAGTTTGAGGGTCCTAGAGCAGAACCATATTCCAGGGTGGATCGAATAAATAAATAGTAGGTTTGATTTGAGAAAAGACGTTCAACGAAACTCTTGAGCAATGATTTCGAAAATAATGACTAAAATCTTAACATTTACATCCAATATTTAATTTAGTAATTCACATTAATTAAATTATTATTCATTTTTTTGCAATTTTTAGCTATTTATAGACATTTTAGATTTTGATGTTTCTAAGTTGTAAAAGGGGTAATTTTGAGTTTTAAGACTTGAAAATTTTATTCAACGTTAAATATATGTTACTCTAATTAAATTTAAAAATTCTCAAAAATCCGTAGTCACTATTTTTTTTTTATAGTCGTATAAATATTAAATATATTTAATAATTATAATATAATTAGTATATTAAATATAATATAACGATAGTCGTACATTAATTTAACAAAATTGAAAAAAAAATGGACGAGAAAAAAGTATTTTAGATTCCTGAGCGTAATGGTTTGTAATGATGTTTGTTTTTTTTTCTTCTTTTTCTCTATTAACAAATTTTCTACCAGAAGAAGTGCTCCGATCTTTACAAGCTTACCCTGATTCCGGTAGCAAATTGCATCTAGTTGGTACTTTAAAGAGGCCATTTTTCGATTTTCTCAATAGTTTTTTAATGCGTATGGAAAAACTACCAAAAAATAATGAAAAAACGACAAAAATACGATTTTGTCAAATTGAGATTTTTCATTTCTTCGGATATCAAAAATCAGTACAGACTCTAGAGGTAAATAGCAATTATTTGTTATCTACTTCAATGCTAGTGGTTTAGAAAAATCATTGGAATCATAATTGTTTATTTTGAATAATTTATTACAGACTATAGTCCTATATATTAAAATAATGCAACCAATAAAGATTTTTTAAAAAAAGGTCAAAGGGGGGCGATCCATTTATGCCCTCCCTGTAAAACCACCACTGGAGCAATGCGATAGATAAATTCAAGGAGTTTGAGTACTTTAACAGGTAAAATTTCTAGCAGGAATAATATGCTAATAAATTGTCTACCAAAAGAGCCTTAAGATAGGAATAACATATTAAATTTATTAGTTGAGAAAAAAGTTATCTGGTATATCAGAGAAATAGTCATTCCAGTAGAAAAATAGCAAAATAATTTTGCTAAAAAGAAAAAAAATAAGATTTAATAATGAAAAAACTAAAATTATTAAAATGCATTTATGTATTTACAAGAGTTTATTATGTGTACATTTAATATTTGTATTATTAGTTCAGGTACTATTAGTTTATTTTTTAAATTAAAACTATGATCAAGATACGTGCCTGGTGTAATGATACCTATTTATATTATTATTGACATTTGGTAGGTGGTCCGAGATTCCGTGACAAGACGCATGAGCTGTCATTTAAACACGAATCATGATTGAATATTGCCAAATTAATAAAACCTATTTATTATTAACATATAATATATTATAATGTTTAAATCAATACAATTATTGTTAAATAGATCCATATAAGTTTGTTAAAAGTGGTTAGGTAGATTGTGTTTTTAATTTAAACATGATTAAATGATAATTTAATAAACTCTTGAAAATGTAATAAAAACAAATTTATTAATTCAATAGAAATATATTTAAATCAATCAAATTATTATTAAATTGACCCAAATAAGTTTGTTAAAAATTAATCATATACCTAAGTTAAATGTTATTGTTGATTTTACTAGTATTTTCTCTCTCTGTGCAGTAGGGTGAGGTACCAGTGCATGTTTTTTTACAAATGATATAATATTAGTTGGCGAGAGTCTTGATGGATGTGAACGGTTGATTATAAGAGTGAAGATAAGCTCTTGAGGGGAAAGTATTAAAATTAGAAGGAGTAAAACAGATTATATAGAGTGTGATTTTGAAGAAAGGAAATACAGAGCAAATAGGGAAAGGTAAGTAATGGATTATTCTCCGTTGGGAATTTACAGTTCTAACATTCAAATTTTTTGATAACTAATTTCGCACTTTGAAACTTTGAGTTTAAATATTGTTTTCCTTCAGTCTTGAGTATTATTTTTGTTTCTTTAAAAAAAAAAAATAATTCTTCGAATGTTTTAAATTAAATTAAATTAATTTATTTAGGTATATATTTATATATTTATTTATTTTAATTAATTAGTTTATAAAATCATATAGGTACATAGTTTTAAGTTCTCAAGTACAAAAGTCCAGGTAAAGTTTTACTTACCTATTGTTTTATTTATTTATTATTATTATGTATGTTGACGAGATTTTTATTTTTACCAAAATTAGAAAGTAAATTTTAACTTAACTTAGTTATTATTTATTTTTAAGTAACTTGGGTTTTAAACCAGATTAAAAAGAAATTAATTTTCCCATTCTTGTAAACTGATCTAAACAATTCGTGCTATCCATATCTTGCTGAAAGTTACGGCCGTTTTTAATTTAATAGTAACAGATATTTTAAAAATTGAAACTGATGTGTTATATATTTTTCATGTGTTCACTTTTCAATGTAGGTAATAGGTATATACATTGAAATTATTTGAAAATTGTTTTTTTCTACAATTTTTTCATTTATGTAAAGTATAAGATCTGAAAAATAACTAGGATAAAAAATTCTTACATCTTATAATAATGTAGAAATAAGTATCTTAAGTTTATATATAAAAAAATAAAAATACATTAAAATAAATACTCACAGAGAAAAGTAGGCGAGAACGATGAAAATCACTCTTTTTAGAATAGACTACAGCACGTAGGTTAACATAATTGCAAGACAACAATTTTTTTCACTTTTCATTTGAATTTTAATACAACTTACTTTCCAAAATGTTGGTATTGTTTTATATAATTCAAAAATTATATAACGAAAAGAAAAAATCATAAAATAAAACAACTGAACTATTCAAAATTTGAATTAGTTAATTTGAAATAAATAAATACTTATGTACATTGTTTATTTAACTACACTCTATAGCACTCTAACACCCCGAAAAATAATCCTTAAAACAAAGTGCCAATTGTGTATTTGCGCATCAACTTGACTGTCCCTAACATGTATCATAGTGTATTTTATTTCAAGTTTATTTGTATATTTTTAAATAAACACACCCTGCTTATACAGGAAGACGACGCGTGACCATTGGTCGTAGTAGCTAAACCAGTGTTTTAATTACATGCGATAATTTTTCTGTTTTCATGATATACCTACTAATGTATTATAAAAGAGTAGTAGGTATGTATAACACACACTGTATTTTGTGGTAAATCATTTAGTACTTTTATATATTATATATTATCAGTGTCATATTACCTAGACATCTATCGTGTATCTATGAAATAACATGTATTTCATATATCGGCCAATAGGACATAGGTTAGGTTTCAAATTTGGATTCTGTGGTTACAAATAATTACAAATCGGTTACAAAAATGTGAAATCGGTCCGCAGTCAAAATTTTGATTTACGGGTGTGCCGGGACAAGTCACCTAGTATTGACAAGTCCTCTATACATATAGGCCGGTGACCGGTGAGGTCCGTTTAATATCTTGGACACCCTCAGAAAATAAGCCACTGACTAGGGCAGTACATCGATAGTGATGGTTACCGCCAAACAGTAAAACATTTTGATTACCTATTTCAATTTTAAGACACGCCATTTTCCTGTCAATTATTAGAATTTATAAACATATTACCTAGGTATATGATATTATATCATATTATATGATATTTATAATGAGTTTTGTCATACGCATAGATCTGGCGATAGCGTTAAATATATTTATGTTTATGTATTATATATAACGTACAATGTAAGTCCATTCAATGTTGATTGGGGCCTTTTGGAAAAATTGCGGACTGGGCTTTATGAAGTCAGTCCGACACTGGTTGTTGCTGGTTGTTAAATGAAGCTGAACTCGATCATTTGAAAATACAATGTAGGTATTTATATTTTGTACACAATAAATAATAAAAAAAAGTAAGTACTTATATACTGTTATTTATGTATTAATATAGTGACGAATTTACGGGGCATCACGTGTGTCTTGTGTATACATTATATCTATTGACTATTAAGTAGGTACAATCATTTCTTCGTTTCTTTGATAAAAAACATGTTTTAGTTAACCATTTTTTTATGCTTTGGGGCACTCGTCTTGGCATCCATACATACGTTTACGTAGAAGGTCATTTAGGTGAGCCTAAAATATCTGTAACAACATATATGAGGTTATAATATGATTAGTTTTCACATTTCACTGAGTACCTATATTATTAACGTAACACATATATAATAATTATTCATTTATTTTTAAGATAGGAACCTATATTGAAATGTTTTGATTATAAAAACATTAAAAAAATATAAAATTAGGTATGTTTTATTTTTTATATAGACTATAATATAATATAGCCAGTCCTATATTATATAATATTATACCAATGATTATACATATCATTCTATATTATTTTAATCGTGCTATTTCCAATGATTTTATAAACAGGTAATTTACATGATGTATTTCTAAATAATAGGTAGATATTAGGTAAATATTACCTAATAATACCATACACAATACTTTTACAAATTTGACGTTTTGGTATTTAGGTTAGGATATTCTCAAGTTTTGACGGATTTTTTCAGGCGTAAATATACTTTGGAAATTATATGAGGTTACTGATATTATATAGTGAGATGACTGTCTCCGTGGTAAAACTTGAAGAGGCAATGCTCCTATTATATTTTAATATTTTATATGTCCACTTTTAAAATTTGTGTTATATTGTGTTATATTTTTATTTTTTATTTTTATTTGTATTATTTGGACTTTATGTACAAACCTATAGTGAAAAAAATCTGTAATCTATAAACTTTGTACCTATATTAGAAATATATGCACACTGAATACTTGTATAATTCAAAAAATGATTGTGAACGAAATTATCGGTATATTTTTTCCCGGTATTTAAAAATATTTTTACGCTTTATTATTAATATATTTTTCAGATTTTTTTACGCTTTAAAAAAGGTACTTGGAAGTCGAAAAATGACCTGTTTAAAGAACCAACTAAAATAAATCGTCTATCAGAATTCGGAAAGCTATCTTTATCTGAAAACGACTTCCTATATGAGTCCTCATCCGACCAAAATAAGTGTAGGTATATACATGCACATATAGGTGCATACACTATAGTCGTAAATAATATTTTGGGTATATCGGTATACTTTTCAATTTTTCAATATAAAATAGTCAGCGACTTCGGCCACACACCCCCTACAATTCCCAATTATAATGTATAACACTTTCAATTTGTTTATAGGAAAACAAAATTCAAGTTTTAAATAAATACCTAATATGATATAGCCATAGGTATAATAATGATTATAGAAAAATTAAAAAATCTTTAAGCTTTTTATTCTAATATTTTTTAGAAAATATTTTATAACAATTTATTATTTACGATTATTTTCTGTATCTTTCTAAACTTCTTTTATTGATCGATTATCATCAGCAGATCTGTAGAATACTGAACAACCATATTTTCTCGGGTTCCATATTATAGTAAAAGATAGGTAGCAATAAAGTTGGTCATGAAGTTATAACGCCACACCGATAATTTTAAGTACCTAGTAAAAATATATCTATGAAAATATCTCTTAAAGTGGTTTTAGAATTTAATATAAAAATTATTAAAGATAACATTTCGGAGATGATCGTAAAGGTGGCCCCTTCAGGTCTCTCCCACATTATCGTAACGATTCAAACTGGTATCAAAAAAATGATATGGTATAATAACCATGTTTTATTTTAATTTAAAACATCGGTTGACCAATATGATAAATTAAAAACTGTCTGGGGTTTCGGCATTTTACAAAGTAGGAATATTATAATTAACAAAAAAATTAAAGCAATTAAAATAAGTGAAAAAACGTGTATTTTATACACACAATATTGCGTCGTGATGTTACATTAAAATAGCATAAAATCTCGATGAAGTTTGATTCCAAAATATTGTTTTCAACTAATTTACTAATATTTGTTTTTTTGGGTACCTAAACAATATTTTGAACAAATATTGTAATTACACAAAATTAAAACTGCAGATAATGACACGAAATCATTTATAAATTAGGCATCTACTTTTAATGTATATTGAAAGAAATTATTATTATTTTTCTTAATTTTTAAAAAATGTCCGTTATATAATTTTTTAAAAATTGGGTATGTGGTATCTTATATCATTCAATGACCAATAGAATATATACATATATAGTAGTGCATTTTTTTAAGGAATTTTCACTGAGCGACAGTCAAAAATTTTGTTCAAAGTAGGTTCCTATATAATTATATGGGAATTTTATGCTCATTCCACATTATTATTAAAAAAAATAGGAATTAGAAAAACCAGAAGAAAAACTATATGGAAGGGTATAATTACTAGAAAGTTATAATTTATATACTTAGGTAATAGGCAAAAAGAATATATAGTTAAAGTAATAATAATAATAATAATAATAGTGTAATATAATATACGAGTTCTTATAAAAATCCGAGAATAGTAAGTTCGATCAATTTTTGGATTACTTATTTTGTCAACAGTTTACACTTTAGGAGTGAACGACGACTATCTTCTAGGAAGCGAACACCAGTGTCCGCCGTAGGCGGAATATTTTTAAAATTAATTAATTAACAGTATTATTTCAGATAAAATACATAAACCGATATGTATACGATTTGCAAAAGTAATTATTTTAATGAGGTCTTATACTCAATAAAAGTTGAACTTACAAGGTGTCACCCTCAATCGGAGTTTCAAACTTAAGATTTCTCACTCAAAAGGTGTTGAACTTACAAATAGTCTCATATAAAAGGAGTTGCACCCGACAGGTGTTGCACTTAAGCTAGTGTAATATAATATACTTAGTTTCAATTATAATAATTAATTAAATTAAAATCCTTAGTTTTACCATCTATTGAAAATATTGATAACCTTTAATATTCGTATAGATACCTTAATAATAAAATAACTAAAAATAAAACGTATTTTAACATTTAATTTTTATATAAATTATAAACATTAAACAAGCAAGAATATTATATTTATGTCCAAATGGTATATTATATTCATGTCAAAAAATGCAAATGAACGATTAATTATTATCGTATATTTTTTTATCTTTGTATTTTTATAATCGATAGGTAGGTACGGAAGTTTATCCGTTGCATACCAATACCTTCATCATAAAACATTGTTATATTTTAATTGCAGTAAACACTTTCAATATCACCCTCTTACAGACATTTGTAATACAGACAATTGTGTATTTGTGTTGCTAAAATTGTATACATTTATTAAAATTTTAAATCGAAGTAACTAGTAAGTATACCAACACACCTACTTGATTGATTAGTAAGTTGATTAGGTATTAAAAAACGTCTTTGCATTTATTCAGTTTTATTATATATAAGTTTATCCAAAATTATTATTAATTATGCATTTCACATTTGTGTTTATTTATACACTGAACCAAATATCATAGGTAGAATTAACAATATGCAATAATCAAATTTTAACAAACGAATATTTGTTGAACTAATACAATTTTTATTATTTTAATGTATATATTGTTAAATTAATAAAAAATGTGTTTACAATAACAAATTAATTTTGTAAATTTCACAAAATATATGTTATATTTAAATAAAAATAATTGGTAAAATTAATACATATTTTATTATTATAATAAAATATGTTATTAAATTGAACAAATATTCTGTTTAAATCGACTATTTTGATTAAAAAATGGGCGTTTGTTCTACGAAGAAAAAGAAAGAAAGAAACATAAAATATTTATAATTGAATATTTGTTAATTCAAATAAATTTGTATTCAATTAGACAATTGTAACCAAGACATTGATAAAAGATATTGTTAAATCAATAATACGTTTTGTTACCTACTTTACTGTTAAATTAACAAATATTATATTTCTAAATCAACAAACATTTTATTGGATGTATATTAACAACCATATTATTAAATTAATCTATATTTTTGTTGAAATCACAGATATATTTGGTTCAGTGTATAATTAAAAATTTTACATTTAAATGTATGTCGCCCAGTCTTTAAAAATATAATCCACTAGGCTACAAGATATAGTTTTACTGAGCGACATTTATGTTGCCCAGCTTACTAGCTTAAAAAAAGTGATTTGTGTTCCACAACTCTTCTATTACATGGTGTGTGTATTAGAATTGATTATATATATTATCAATGGTATTAGGTAGGTACTAGTCAAACTCACGCCGTCTAAACGTACCTCAAAATTCCGTTTGACTCCTTCTACCCGAAAAATGTATAGACATAACACAAAACAATTATCAGGTTAAAACCAATATACATATTCCTCGCTTCGTTCAGAATTTAAAAGGTAATTAGGTTATTTTTTAATGATGTGTCCAGTTTTAAAAATTGTACAAGTTGAGGCAACCCTAAGCGTAACATTATTATATCCTTTATGTAATTATATAACATTACTGTGTTATGTATAGGTACACCACACGTGCGTATAATTGTATACTATATGTATACGTATACGTAGGTAGGCAATTAATTTGCAATTAATATATAGGTACATTCAATAATGACGATTTAAAATACTTATACACAAGCATTATTAAACTTTAAATTACCTAATATTATCAATTATCACAACCGATTTTAATTATCCCTTATTATATATTATATATTACCTGCAACTGATACCTATACTCAGTCATTGATTAAATATAGGTTCTATAAATATATTAAATATGATTGTATATTTAATCAATGATTCAGTGGTGCAACTATAGGATTAATTTTCGAGAGAGGTTATTATTATATATATTATATATATTTACCTACTATTTATATAACGTTCCTATTAACTAGGTAGGTACCTACTTACTTAAAGTGTATATCGTATATTATAATCGTAATATTTTTGGAGTGGTCGTATAGGCCTGTATTTATTAGGAGGTCACGGAACAGTAATACCTACCCGTTGGCTGATCTAATTATAAAAATTAATATTTAATGACCTTTTTTTCTCATCAACATTTTCAGGTATGATTTATTGATATATTTATGTACGATATTGACGTTTGATATTAAAGAACTCCAAATCGCATAAATTAGGGCATCAGTATTCAATGGTTATTTACTATAAAATAGATATAACATTTTAACCAAATTGATAAAAATGATCACGTAAAAGGAAAAATGATCTTTAGAGGAATATCGAAAATGTCAAAAAATACAAAACTATTATGATTCAAAATAAAATACTTTGATTTGTGATTCGAACTTTGAATCAAAAGAGCTGTTTAACAAGTAAAAAAAAATTTTTATATTTGCTACAAATTCACATTTATATATCTAGTTATCATATTAAAATTTAATAAACATAATTCCAAGGTACATTTGTCAATTTGTGTCTTAAATTGTAGGACTAAATGGGATTTGACCACTATATAATAATACAATTATTTATTATTATTGTACATATATACTTCACAAACAACAGTAGTTAAAAAAATAACCCCAAACCCTACCAGTGGTGATACCTTTATATACCTACCTTCAGTGGTTAAAGTGAGGGGGGACGGAGGGGGACGGCGTCCCCCTTCTTTGCTTAGCTTAAGTTTGGCGTCCCCTTTAGTATATAGTCCTTTTTATATTTCTAAATTTTTAATTAAAAGTTGAGACTGAATTTGTTCTTTTGTACATAATATTCAAAAATTAAATAAAAAAAGTTTAAAATATTTAGTTATTTAGGTATTTAGTTACAAATTGAATGCAAGATCTATATTATAGAAAAAACTATTTCGATTTGTCTTTGTTCTCCAGAAATTCTCTCCTTGGCCGGAATATAGGTAATTAATATGCGTATTTTAAAGTTATAACCACTGAGTATGTACATTATACATAATAATAGGTAGGTAATATACGTATATATATATATTATATATATATATAATTTTTACAAATTAGGTCAATAATAACATGGATTAAAAGTTAAATTTATATAAATATTTAGAAAAATATTAAGGTATTGGTTCAGGGGACGCCTTTATTTTTGCATTAGCTATAGTCCCTCCTGCAAATATATTCCACTTTAACCACTGCCTACCTTATACCTAGCTAGTATACATACACTATATACTTATAGGTACAAGTAAGTACCATTCACTGAAATATGTAAATATGTAACACACATGGACCACGATTTTAAAGAACAATTTTATGAATATTAATATGCTTTAAGGTTTGATTCCTTTCTATACGTCCCCGGTGTTAATATATATCGTATAGTAATCCTTTTGTTACATTTATGTATCTACACGTATTATGGGCGCCTACCTGTATATTGTTATACCTACGTGTGGAATTATTATAAATATTATAATGACATTAAAATTATTAATTAAAATTAATAAAATAAAATATTAATTAGGTAGGTACCTACTTTCACGTGCTCGTTTTTAGTGTGTTCTATACCTACCTAGTTTTATACAGGCAATTTTATGGAAATTTTAAAAAAGAAAAATTTTAATTGCATTTATGTCAGAAGGTAGGTGTACCTACTTTTTGATTGTTGTTTTATTTATTTATACTAAGGAAATTTGTATTTTTTATCGCACAAAGACGAAACAATAATTTTTTATAATACAACGTCATTATTGAGTATACCTAGGTAGCTTAGGTATACTTTAACTTTAGTATACTTAGGTAGGTTCCGGCTTCCGTAACCGTTTTTATAAATGTCCAAAATCAAAATTTGTAAGTCATCCTTTCTCCAATTATCCATGCAAATACATATCGCTGTTAACTTCACATATAAGTTGGCCGTTTTAATTTTTTTTTTGAAATTGACTACGCCAAAATGAACTGTATAATTTGTAAGTATTTGTAAGCCCAAAATCAAAATTTGTAAGTCATCCCTTCTTCAATTATCCCTAAAAATAAGTTAGCCGTGGTTCATTGAGTTTTTAGAAATTTGACAATGACATCGTTTTATTATAAAACACAATTTACGTCAATTGTAACGTATCTATATTTTACCTATATTTAATTTTATTTATTTATATATATATGTAAAAGTAAAAACCCAATTTCCACAAAATAATTTATTTTTATTTTAACAAATACGTATTTCGAAAACATTGTTTTCATTTTCAGTGTTATAACTATTAACTACTAATAATAGTACCTGGTATAAGTATATTATAAGTATAGGTACCTGTATAAATAATTCTACAAGTAACTCAACACCAAAATATTTAAATTGTTTACATCTATCATATCAGGAGTTCGGAAGTTTATACTGTTTATAGTGAATTACGAATAAAATTGTTTACCTACATTTTTTATTCAAAGTTAAAACAATAATAATTATAATAATAATAATAATAATAACAATAATAATAATAATCTACTAGAATTTTCAATTTGAAAAACGAACCATATGTTAACTTATGTTAATATAAAAACTTTCAATTTAGAAAAGGTGTGCTAATTGATTTAAAATTGAATGCGTTATGCATAAATAATATATTATATTATATAATAATTTATTCATAATATCATAATAATTAATGCATTAACAATTAACATTAATTGTGGTATTGTACCTACCTACTTGGACTTTGCATCTTTTTACAGTATATAGTTATACCTAAATAATTGTTAGTATAGGTATACGTACATATTAAAATTTCTTTTGTTTCTTTTAACGAGAACAATTGAAATAAATCATCTTTGTTATTTTTTTATTTTTTTTTTACTTTATTAATATATTATTTTTCTAACCTTGTTTCTACATACCTGCATCTTGTCTCATTTGTGTACAGTTTTATTTTTATCCATTAAATATTGTTTAAAAATATCTATTAGATATTGCTTGTGGATATCCATAAATTACTAAAAAGCGGACATTTGGATATCTAATAGATATCCATTGGACATACAAAAATATCCATTGAATATTTAGGATATTCACAGGGTATATCCATTGTATATCCATTAGATATATTTGTGCTGTGTGGGTAGGTAGGTACTACACTGTAGGCTTGGCACAGAATCGTTTTATTAGGTATTGCTTTCAAATACAAGATAATATCTAGGTACTAACAGTAGGTACCTATATTATAGTACCATTGATTATATTCAGGGCTTAAATTGAAAAAAAATGTCATCGGGGACTAATGTCTTCATACATATAGTTATAAGCGTTCCATATATCATTATATACCTATAGGTATATATAATTAATGTATATAGGTATATATATATATATAATAGGTATACAGAGTGATTTTTTTTTAAAACACGTTCACCCCACTTTTAACCCCCAAATAATAAACAAATTTAAAATTTATTTTATGTAACATTTAAAGCATTAATAATACTACATTTTTATGAAATAAATAATTTTTTATAAAAATTTAATATTTTGAGATAATATTTTTTTCATTATAATAAAGTTATACGAGTATGGAATGGTTGCCATTCAAGAAAGCTAAAAACTAAAAAAATCATATAGATAAAAAATAGTATAAAAATTAATTATTTAAATTATTTTACAAAAATATAATTGCTTTAAATTGAACAAAAAAAAAAAATACATGGTTAAATAAGTGGTGGGTGAGCATGCTTAAAAAATCATGCTGTGTAAGTAACTATATAAGTATATAGGTATATGAATCTCAATTTTACGTTATTTAATAGAGAGCTATTTAAAAATAAAACAATTATAAAGTACTTAAATAGGAACATAAAATGTATTTTTTTTAGTATAAGTTTTTTTAACATTAAGTACCTACCTATTAGAAATTCTTAAAAATATAATATGTATAGAAAATATATATTATACATATGTATATGATAATATATAATATTATTATTATCTTAGTACACAGATAGGTATGTATTTTAATAAAATATAATTAGGTAAGTTTAAAGTAACACAACGGCTGCATACGGGTCAAATACACCAGTCGTGTGGGACCGTCTAAACTAAAAATTGTCTAAAATAATATACTTGAATATTTGATAAGAAAAATGTAAAAACTATAAGATTTATTTACAAAGGAAGTCTGATTTATATTGATTAATATTTGGTTAGAATTTGAGCATTCTGGAGTATCTTACGGAGAAATTGTTAAATATGGGACGTTTTTTAACCACTGTTAGAGGTAAGGGGAAAAGTCTCCCCACTTTAACCACAGATTTATTATATTACCTATAATCAATGATAGTACCTACTAATCTACCTTACAAGCTAAATGATTCCAACTACTATTGATAGGATTTTTTTTAAATTTTCTCTGTTGAACAACATTTTACTTGAAAATATTCCCCTTTTTAAGTTTAGTAAAAGATGCTTAAATTTGAAATTTAATCAAAATTACACAATTGAAGTTCTGTTAGTGCAATGATTTTCAATGTGCAGGGTGCACCCTGCTTAGATGGGTGATAATAATTTAATATATTATGATGAAAATTTAAATGAAATATATTGAATAAAAATTATTTCAAAACATACATTTTGTAAAAATAGACATTCATATTATCACTCCCAATTAATCAGTCATATTAGAAAATAACTATAGTTATAATATAAGCAAGAATTGAAATTAAATATAATTTAAATTACCTAGGTATTTAAATAATTTAATATAAAAACATATAATAATATATATATACTTTTTAGTAACAAAAACAATGTAAAACATACAGAGGCGTTACTAATTTTGGTTTTTAGAAGGTTGAGAACCACTATAGCTATTCATTCTCTAGTATAATATTCTGCTATATTACTTATTGGATAGATTGAGGCAAATCTCAGTATGTTACATTTTACATTGCACTAAAATAAATGATAATTATTAATCAATATTTCAAGCTTCTGAGATAATTATTTTCTATAAGGCTATATAAAAATGCATTTTGTTGAAAATTGTTGTATTATAAATTATTAAGTACTTTTTTCTTACATGTCAAAAACAACAGGAAATATATCTATGTGAAATTAACAATATATAGAATAGGGTTTTAAGAAAACTCATATATATACACAAAAATCATTATTATAATAAAGAAGTTCAATAGGTACATTCTTTATTACCAAAAAAGTATAAATCATAAACATTCAATTTGATTATTCATAAACTCCATAATTCTATCATTTTATAATCATTAAAAAATGTTTTAATTATAAATAAATATTACAATAGTTAAGAGTAGATACTTTACCTTTAGTGACGAGTGCAGTATCAGAGAATATCTTGTTGTATTATATATTTTTTAAATTATTTTATTTTTATTATATTATTTAATTTTTTTTAACATTTACCATTTTCTGACACAACACATGTCACATGATAAAATATCCACACCTACTCCATCTAATTTCCACAAATCCCGACCATTTCTATTACCAGATTTTATAACACCTAATAATAAAAATATGATAAATGTGTATATATATATATATTATAATTTATAAATATATATTATACACATTTTATTATTATACCATTCGTCAGTAGAAGAATTACCCGATACTTTCTCGACACTTATGCCATTCAATATGACGGCCTTCTAATTTGTCCATATTTAGACTGTTTAAAAAAATGTATGAGTATTTGTACAAAATAAGTATGCGCGGGGTAAATTTTAATACAATTTTAAACTACAAACAGAACGGCTTTAGTATACGATTATATTTATGTTATGATGTTAATTACATTACGATTGTTTAGTTGTTGTGTTTTTATGATGGTGACTATAAGATAGCATGACCCATATGAGTGTGAGAAATCTAACAAATAATTTATAGCATATTAAAAGTAAACTGGGATAAATAATTACCCCGTACGCGTCACTAAAGGTTAATATTAATTGAACTGTTTATTTTCATTGCTTAAAAATATAATTTGTCTTTAATATTTTTGATAAATCGTACAACTGTCGTAATATTGTATAAATATAAAAGTTGAATAATTTAAAATTAGTTATGTAGTAGATTAATGGTACAATTTACATTAAAAAATAATAATACAGAATGTTTAATTAATAATTTGTAAACATATCAAATATGGTTAACAGTAAAAAAAAATGTATTTACAAAATAATAAATATTCATTATAAATCATCATCTTCTTCTTCTTCTTCTTCTTCAGAATCTGACACTAACCGAGATTGTCTTTTCTTTTTTGTGTCCATGTCTGAGCTATCATCTTCTGATGAATATATATTGCTTTTATCTACTGTAATTATAGAATAAAACATTAGTTAAAAATTATTACTAATATAAATAAATTTGTTCAGTTATTAAAGTATTCAAAAATATTAATTTGTTTGGAATTGGTAAATCTCATTATAATCATATTTCAGCCTGAATAATATAAACTATAAACTATTTAACCGTTAACCGTTCTGTATGTTCCATTGATCTTAGTACTGATGCTAATAGGCAACAAATCATAGTGAATTACAGTAGGTATATGGGATAAATTAAAATTTACTATTACTTTATTTAATAAAATAATGGTATTGCTCTATAACAAACTCCAAACATTTATTTATACATTTTCCAAAAGGTATAAAAAAGTTAATGTTTAATATAATATAACATATATACCTGTTTTAGTGTTTTACATAATTGACCTATTTTAATCAATATATTATATATATTAGATTTCATTATTTTAATAAACATTATGATAATACACATAAATCAATGTAAACATTAGAGTTAAACGAGTAATTAACATTGAAGCAAATTCCTAAGTCGAGTACTTGATTCTATCAATTTATTTAATACAATAAGCACTTAAATTTGACTGAACTAGAACAAATTTTATTAGCATATAGTGAGTTTAAATTTTCAAAACTAAATTGTTATAGAATGTTTTTGAGTACTCGACTTTCAACTTATTCATTTGCAAAATACAATACTTATGCAACTCTAATAAACATATAAAATATAGAATTATATTTTACTATTAGTAAATTAAACACTAAATCAAAAAATATCTTGAAGATAAGTCACACATTTTATTAATTTAATAAATAAATTAGAACTGTTCCGTGTAGTGGAAACAGGGGTATTAAGAACAACTATTGAGGAGAATCTGATTGGTAAACAACCATTAAGGAAGGCCCACGAATGTGCTATCAAATACATTTTGGAAAAGTGGAGTCGTTTCTGAAATGGAAGTTAGCAGCAGAAGATAGAATAAATGGACATATATGTTTAGAGGTATGGCTGAACGTCAACAAAGAAAAAGAAGAAAGAAACTATAAAATATGAATTAACTATATATGTTATTATGTATTTAATGATAAAACTTACTTTTAGACACAGATTTTTTGTTGAATTTGTTCTTTATAGCAGATAAAGATATAGCATTTTCATCATCAGATCCATCTTCTCTTTCAGGTTCTAAATATGAGGAACTTAGATTACTATTTGCTCCACGTTCTCTGGCTCTTTTCACTTTTGTTTCTTTACGCACTGATTGGCGTAACTTTTCTTCTTCTCTCTATAATAGAAATTTAATATTATTTAGAATCTAGGATTTCAGTATATAAGTTATTAATGTTTTGTGTGAATTATATTATACATTATATTCAAGATTATTATTATTATTATTCAATTATTATTAATTATAAAAGATAGTATTTAAATAATATTCTAAAATTACTAACCTTAATTTTTTCATATCTATTAGCATCAGGATCAGCTCCAACCTGAGACAATACTTTAATGCCAGCTGATTTTTGAGACCTGTCAGCTAAAGACAAAGTGATCTTACGATGAGTGAATGATTCTGTTGAGTGAGGTCGGAATGATAATTTGGTACGGAATACTGCTTGGCCCTGTAAACCTGTTCCTTGACGAATGAAAAGATGATTATGATCACCCTATAAAAATAAATAATAAATTTACTCTTAAACATCAAATTATAATATGAGAAATATTATAATATACTTTGAAAAAATAAAATAGATTATTATAGATTATTTTATGTACAATATAGTTACTTACCACTAGAGGTTGTTTGTAAACATCAAAAATTTCTGATCCCAAATGTAATGACATACTCCCGTCAGACCATTTAATAACTCTTGCATTGCTTTCTTGTATTATATTTCCTTCACGGTCAAAAACTTCACGCCATCTTATAGTATTCTCTACCTTCAATTTTACTCTAAAATAATGTTTATAATAAAATTAAATAAGCTCGTATACAAATATAAATATTTAGACCGCTCTTTAATAAGTGGTCTATATGAAAAAAGTTTGAAGTTTAGTAAATTTATGTACCTATGTAAAACGAAACAAAAAAAAAAAATTAGGTATTAGGTAGGTATCTATTTATATTTTATTAAAATATATTGGTATTATATTAATTATCTTATAGTTGTAATCAAAAGTTTTTGGAAATATTATTTAGGTAGACAATAGTAAAAACAAAAATTAATTTTTTTAATGGCATTCACAGTTATCTATTGCTTTATGAGTAGACAAACATGATAGAAACTTATTTTTAGCATATTTTTCTAAAATATTTTAATCAACAGTTAATTATTTATAAATTATAAATATAAATTTGATAAGAGGTGGGAAGTGACATAAAAAAAAAAAGGTTTTTATTGTATTATGAGGTATAATATTTTTATAATATTGTATATATTGACATATGACATAATATGCAAGTAAATTTTGAATTTAAATTGTATACATTGTAAATAAAATAAAATAATTAATTTGATTATAGATTTATAAAAATTATATTTATATTTAAATCTAAAACTATAAATATATAGCAAATTATATACTATTAAAGTTTTAGTAGTTTATTTGTATATTAATTTTCTTTTAGATGTATCATTGACTATACATACTATAGATTGCTCACTGGCCCGTAGTTCAGTGGTGTAGAACATGTTGTTTCATTGTAGAGTGGAGTGCTTTATAATGTTTTTAGTCAGATTGGGTCATATTGTAAATGCTTATAGTCACAGTTATTTTTCTCTTTAATATACAGCATATACTACATTACTACAGCTATAATCATTTACATCGCACTGGTGTACAGTGGACATATACACATATATCCAGTTAATGACGACTACCAATTACTAACGCTTACAATGTTACCTGATCTTACAAAAATTGAATATTTTCCATGCCACCAAAATATGGGCCAGTGAGTAATTTATATTGCAAATGTATAACCAATGGAGTTGACTTAAAATAGAACCATTCACTCAATTATTTTTAATATAATTGAATAATAATAATTTAAATAATATTTTATTACGAATTTCGTTCTTTCTAAACACCGGTATACAATGGCATCATTTAAGTTCTTTTTCCAGGTGTGCGAGCTTTTAGGCCAATTTTAATATTTCACTGGGCCATTTTTCACATTAAAGGTCATTGAATTTTTTCCTAACTATTACTATGAAAATAATTCTATACTTTTTCACAAAAATAAGTAAAAAAAAAGATCAACAACTTTTTTTTTTCTACCAAACTATCACTACGAAAATTGGTCGGCGCATTACAGCATTGGCGGGCCATTTTTACATTAGTTGTGGTGTCTGTCCCCCCCCCAAATGACGCCCCTGCTGGTATAGGTGTAATAATAAATTAAACCTTGAATAGATAATTTTTTTATAAATTTGAATTTAAAGACACATACCTAATGAAAATATAGCAAACAATGGAAGTACCTTAATAATTATACATAGATATGCCACTCGAAAATACTTTTCATGATTTTATCTACCCACCTAGATTATTTTATGCTGTTTAATGGTGTTATAATACTTATATAGAGGTTCTCTTAGTTTCTGAGTAACAAAGGCAGAAACATACATCTCTTGAAATGAGTTTTTCCTCATTTTCAAAAATTATTTATTAATTTTTACACAACAAAAAGGAAGTGTTATTACACGGAATTTATAAATTAATTAAAAATCCTAGATTCAAAAGATTTTGCAAGTAGGTAGCAGTATATAATTAAAAACAAAATAGTATATTTATAGTGAAGTGTCTAGGGTTGGATAATTCATAGGATAACAATCAACAGGAGATTTCTGATCAAGAATTCCCAGAAAATGTATTGAAATATAAAATAATAATAGTATTTAATTAATTTAAATATGCTAAGGGCTTGTGTAACACACATAAATAAATAAAGTATATTAGGCACTATATTATGGATAACATTAAAAGGACATCATACTGACAATTCTCAATGGTAAAAATTGTACATAAAACTGTTACCCAGTTTTTAAAGTAATTTTAGAGTTAAAACACCTATTATCAAATTAATAGATAATAAAATTTCTATTAGAACGTAATTTCGGCTTTTAATTAGCTAATTATTATGAATCTAGAAAAAAAGGAATGGGAAAAAAATCTAAAGAAAAAAAAGACAAATTGTTTTAAAGTTGGGATTTGATTACATAATATAAAAAAAATAATGATAACTAGGTATTTATCATTATATATTAATTGTTGTCATTTTAAAAATAATAGTAAAATAAATCATTCTCAATAATCACAGAGTACAGATATAATAATATGATATAGAGGAGTTATGTTATAATAATTTCTCATACAATATACAAATTATTGGAATAAGGATAATCCTAAATGAAGCATAAAACAAGTCTCAAATAACAATAAGAGTTTGAATAAAATAATTATATAACATAAAATTATAATAGTAAACATATTTTTATCGATACTTAATCTATAGTATGATAGTATTTTTTTTATCTACATACCTTGCTCGTCCTTCTTCATCCAAAGTTTCTTCTTCGTCAATTTCATCTTCATAGGTTTCTCGATCATATGGTCTAGTTTCAACAGACAAAAAGTTTGGTAATTTTACAAAGTGTAAATCACTTCCTAGGTCTACAGATATTTTTGGTATTTCAACAGCTATTCTTCTTTCTGGAATAGGTTCTTCAATTTCTTTTATTTTGTCTTCACCATCTGCTTTCTCATTATCCTCATCCTCTTCATCATTATCACTTTTATTTTGATCTACTTCATCATCACTCATTGGTCTGGGTGTCTTAGGTTGGTCTTCATCAGAACTTATATCATCAGCTTCCCCAAATAGGTCATTTTCTTTAGGTGCTAAAATAATAAGTATATAAGATAACAAAAATATTACATAATAAACATTAAACGTGATGTCTAAAGAACTTACATTTTTCTGAAGCTTCAGATCCACTTTGTTTTGCTTTATCTTCTTTATCAGAAGATTCATCACCAGATACACTAGAACTTTTTCTTATTGGTTGACGTTTTTTTTTACCAATCACAGAACCATCGCTATCATCAGAATCGGCTTGTTGATTTTTTGTTATTTCTGGGGATGATGAGCGTGATTTTTTTGATAATATACTCTTTGGGCTTGCAGAACTTGATTTTGACTTGTTACTCTTTGTTGAAGTTCTACTGTGATTGGTTGAATGGCTTGCACGTGATGTATCACTTTTTCCACTTGCTGCCGATTGATTAGATATTACCGAACCTGCCGGTGTGGCTGAACGTGCTGATACAGCAGACGTAATTGAAGCTGCACTAGAAGCTCTACTGAATGGTGACGGAGAACGTGAACCTACAGGAGATTTTGAAGGACTTTTGGTTGGGGAAGCTGACCCAGATAGACTTCTAGAACGAGATCTAGAAGCAGGAGATACAGGTTCAGATCCTGAAGGAGTATGAGCATCTCTCGCCGGAGAAGCGGATCTAGATGATTGATTACTACTATTTGCAGATGATGAACTGGATACAGATTCTGAGTCACTTGCATCTAAATAATATAATTTAATATAAAACAAATAAAATAAATATCATATTATTTATTCATGTGTACATTTTTTTTATTGTAGAGCTGAAAATATTGAAATTGATTTACAAGGTAGTTGTATAAGAAATATAAGATATTTGGTAATTTCCACTTGTTAAATATTTGGATATTGATATAGGTACTTTTATATTATCCAATCGAACCAAAAACCATGATAGAACTCTGTTAAATATCTATTTCCTAAATATTGTCATTGACATATTGGTGAATATAATTACTACTTATCTACTTTTTGAATATACAGTTATTGGCATACTATTTGTGTTATGAGTACACCAGACACCAGTTATAAGAAACCGGCTTAAGAATTATAAAGAAAGATAAAAAAATAACCTATAACAATTTCATGATTACAATGTTTATATATTATAAAGAATATTATAAAATATTTAAAAAAACGAAACACGTAAATATTTTGAATGAAAATGCCATGTATAGCTCTGACCGAATGTATTAGCTTACCATTGTTATTCTCAAAATAATTAACCATTTTGTGACTTGAATTGTAATGCTGGACCACAGAATAGAGCTGGACCTTAATTTAATGATAAAATAAAAGATTTTAATTCAATACTATACGAAATACAACATGGTGATTTTATTTATTGAGTACTTGATATACTGCTAAAGTAGGTAGTCAAAGAAAAGAGACTAAAGTTCTAAATTGTTGACAGTCTTCATTTTTACGCACACCAGAAAAATGCAAAATTCAACAAAAACAAAATGCGGTGTATACAATAATGATATCCATTATCAATGACCACGGCTTCAAATAGAACGACGTGTGATAAGATGTCCTTCAGAGACGAGACGTTCGCGGCAGCCGAGCCGAGGCATCCTACTTACGCGCGCGCGGCGGAATAACGGTGAATTACTCTATATGATTCATTTTATACATATAATATCATTGATTGATTGGTGTATCATAACAACAGTTATTATACAACACAATATTCAAATTGATACTTTTATTTTAATAATTCATATATTTATTTGTCATGTAGGTACTATTGCCCTAAATTAATGTACTTAAAATTTTAAATATTTGTATAGATTTTTTTATTAAAAACACTGAGTAACTGAATAACACTGAATAACATATATTATGTATGTATAGTATTAGAACAATACCGAGAAAAGATTTTTTTTTTTTTTGGGGGGGGGGGTGAAAATGTGAAAAAAATAATAAAACACTTCTCTTCAAAACATAAAATAGGTATAGAAAAAAAGTGTAATCAACCATCATTTTGACGACTAAAATCCTAATAATTTATAGACTTAAAATTCCGAAAAATACTAAATCTTAGGATAATGAAAATAAGTAGGTACATATATTCATTCAGGGCAATAGTACTGACATCACAAAAATATGTGAAATATTAAAATAAAAGTATTGATATGAATATTATGTTGTATAAAATAACCATAGAATAAGGATGAAATAAGGAAGAATAAGGAATGATATATAGTAATTAGTAACTCAGTGTTATTC
>JAIPRL010001022.1:0-54158 GCA_025469235.1 Pemphigus obesinymphae
CCGTGTGCCTAATTGTCGCAGCGTTCAATTATGACCATGTTCTATAATAAAAATTATTGTCGGTGAGCTTAATTTTCGCCGCGCTCAATTCTTTCGGCGCTCAATTCTTTCGGCGCTCAATTGTCGCGCGCCCAATTGTCGTCGCTTAATTGTCGCGCGCTCAATTTTCCGCGCTCAATTGTCGGGACACCAAATGAAATACATAGGTACTACATAAAATAAATATATATGTATATATGTTTAACTGGTTTCACGTGAATACACGTTCATAGACATTTTATATAATTATTATATATATATATACAAACATATAAGTGATATTATTTTATGTATTAGGAACATATAAAAATAAATATAAAAAATATACGAGCATATAGGCCTCAAACGTTTGCCCCCCCCCCCCAAAAGAAAAACAGTGTTCCTATGCCACTGTTCCATGGTATTTTCGTCAGTGACGCACAAGTCCAAATCACGGCGAATTTCCACTGATTTTATCGACAATTTAAACCGGTAAATTTACATTTAGTTTTATTGAATTTTCGATACAACATAAGTATATTTATAACATGGTGGTATAAGAAAACACATTTCAAAGAATAAAATGTAATATAAAAATGTTTCATAGCACACACACGAACGATATAAATGCTGACACATGTTTACTTATCTGCAACTTATTTTACTTAAATACTGCCAATTTCTCAAATTCTAAGAGTGTGGTGTTATAATATGTTATAGGTACGTGCGTCCAGGATAGTTGATAATTCAACTTTGTGACCTAGAGAAATTTATTTTGACCGCAAGACGATAGTAATACAACGGCTAGATAGAAACAATCTGCACGTGTTAGCTGTTATTGTTTTTATATTATCGCAATAATATTATATAAACCATAGTACGTTTTTTTTTCTTACATTATATACCTAGAGCGAATTCCAAAATTCATGAAAAATATAAAAGAGAGCTTTTTTTTAAAATGTATACATAGACAAATACTGAACTGAAAAACATATATGTTAAGAACTAAAAAAATAAAATCATGTCTGAAGGACCAATTAATATTCCCAATACAACGTAAAACCATCAAAGGATCAACTATGTTAGGCCCTCAACACATTAAACAAAAAATACGATAAAATGTTCTAATAACAGACGATTTTAAATATATTAATAAAAAAGCTGTATTTAAAATGATTTGTCTTTTTTTTTTAAATCGTTTGTAATATATATATATATATATAATGATAAATAATTCATTCTTAAATATTTGTCAAATAGTCTAAATGAATAATCACATTAATTATCAACCACTAAAAAGATGTTCCAAACTAAAATTCCAAGATTCCCAATAATTATTTTAGTTTACCTCGGTATGCCTCGGTATGGTAGAAATTTGTTTTATGCTCTTGTATGTTTTATTAAAAATTATTTATTATAAAATAAAAATTATATTATTATATTGGTTTTTGTATTCAAAAAATACAACATTATTTTATGTTAAGAAATGATAAACGATGTTTGTTATTATTACCATTAATCCATATTAAAATTATTTTGTTGTTAAAATATTTTGTTTGTAAAATAGAAAACTATACATAGCATATAAATATTAAATTATCATAAGTACACGTTTCTAAAAAAATTGGAATGACTATCTAGACAAAAGTTTTGTATAAAATATAGAATATATTCATAATTAGAAAAATCTTTATCCTTATACTTTTACTTCATTCCTATTACACGAAAAAGTGATTTTTAGTAAAAAACAATAAAATGCACATCATATAAAATACCTTGCTCAGTTTTCAACTTAAAACTTCCGTACATTTTTGCTTCGATGATACAAAAGCGGTGAACGGATAATATGATACTCGGAATTTATATTAAAAATAAATTTATACCTGTTTTTTTTTTAAATTGTGTTTTAATTTAATATACACCGTTTAAGTATGTATACATCGTATAAAAATGTATACACTGTATATGTGTGTATACGATGTATGTAGTAATATATCGTATAGAATTTAGATTGTATCTATTATTATACCATGGTGATCAATTGATACAATGAATATAAATATAAAAATGAATTCGTTTTGTCAACATATTTAAAAAAATAAACAAAATAATAAATACCAAGACGTGATCTTCACTTCTATGCCTATTATTTGAATAAAAATTCAATTTTAACCAGATAAAAACTTGAGTTACAATAACTCAGAAATCGCACTCTAGTAGACAACAAATATAATTAATTATAAACCTGCACATAATATTGGCCAATTTCAATCAAATGTCAGTATGCACCGTGTAGATTGTAGTTTATGTATAGTATATATATTGTATATAATATACATGTATATATATATATATATATCATATATATATATATATATGTGAGTATAGTGTAATGAACTATATTATACTCAGTATAGAAGGAAGTATTTCTTCTTTCTTAAGGCAACTACGGGAAAAGTCGAAAAAAGCTGTGTATTTAGTACAATCTAGAATCAATTTTCTATTGGTATCATACCAACGCCGACACTCCTCATCGGCTCCTTGTGGTCCGAAATTTGTTTATAGAATAAAGAAAAATTAAAGTTCATTGTAAGGCCAATAGAATCCTGGCTATGCTCAGAATCTACAAATAAATAAATGGTTCTCAAGGAAACTTCTGAATACACATATCCAGTGCTTAATTTGGGGGAGGATGCTCCAAGATGAAGTACTTGAGTACTCTTTTTTTTTTTTTAAATGTCAGCGAACTTCTTCTAAATTTTCTAAATAAACCACTAATATAGAAATGATAATTTTTGAATTGTAATTACCTATATATTTTAATATAACTTACGAATTCCTTACTAAATCTTAAAAACGTACCCCCAAAAACCTACATTTATTTTAAAAAAAATTTAAATATTGGAGTGTGAATTATGGATAACTCCGAGATGTTGTGAACTTCACTGGCAACATAAAACTTTAGAACATTGACTGAAAGTCAATTCGAATATTTTATAGAGAACTGCAGCTCTTCAATGTATTCTCTAAATTTCGGGTAGTGCTGTATGTGTAAATGTTAACGGAACAATTTAAATGTTCCTATAGGCTTCAAAAATAGTTTGATTGTTTAGACTTTTTGATGTGTTTAAGAAATTTACACTTAAAAATAAGCCCAAAAAAATCTATGATCAGTTTCGAAAATAAGTGACGGAATTGAGGAAATTTGGCATTTTCTGATTGAACTTTGACTTTTTTATATGGTAGTATAAGTGATACGCAATTTTACTTTATTTTATTAAATACTTAATAAGTTAATATGTAATGAATAATGATATAATAATAAAATTAAAAAACTCAAGTCCACAAAAATATGATTGACATTTATATGGTAAATATGTATAGCCAAGTTCTATCCGAGTTTTTTCATTTCATTATTAGAAAATCCACAAATACTTAAATTATAAACAAGATATTATAATATATATATATATTAACTTGTATTAACATGTTTTTCTTTTAAATAAAAAAAGAATGTTTGTTTGTCATTTTTCTATAGAATTTTGAGTAGAATACGGTGTAAGGAGCATAGCCTAGCAGTTAGAACGAAATTTGAGTATTTAGAAACCCAAATTTTCATTATACTTTTGTGTCCCCCTTTTATTTTTTTTCTAATTCAAACACTGATTTTGCAAAAATCCGTATTTAAAGGACATGTTTTATTTTTCAAGGATTGACATTGACGATATTGTTTTACACATGGTGTACAATAATAATAATAATAATCATTTTGTGTAAAACTTATTTCAAATTCCTTTCGTCGATTATATAATATGCCCCCGCCCGGTATATTATACAGTGGTGGCGGGTGGGCTTTGAAAGCGGGAGAGCGATTAAAAATTATTAATTTTTGAAAAATATAGAATACAGTCATAATTATGTACCAATTTAAAAGATATTTAATTAACCAAAATTAATAACATATAGAAAACCAAAAATATAAATTCGTTTTACGAAAAACGAAAATTACAAAATAATATAACCAATTCTTATACGTTTTATACTGTAAATGTAAGCGTCTATCTTTCATTTTACTAAACAGGTGTTCCGAGTTATTTTATATCAATTTTCCGTTAATATGATATTGAATTTTTCTTTACTATATTATAATAATATAATCAAAGAATAAATTTAATAAATAATAGAGAAATATAGTAAATGTGAACGCGTCACGAACGCACGGTAAATACATCTAATTCTGTATTGTTCCGTAGTCGGTCCGATAATACGGTCGGATGACAGTATTATTACCAGATTTTTCTCTTATGTTTTTGTGTTTTAATCATATAGTTATGACAGGCGATTGTCAACGTCGCCCCAGCTGTTCGATACTCGATAACTGCGAAGATGTCTAATGGATACATATTATTTCAGCCGTGCTATTATACCTACATATATTTTTAAACTCCGATTACCTCGTAGTGTTTTCATAACAAAGGAAAAAAATTTTTACTATCGATAATAATATTTTGAAAATACATTACAGTATAAATATAAATAATTCGTGAGATAAGAACACAAAATCCCTAAGTTTGATTTATACATTTTTCAGGAGAGCGTTATTAAAGTTAAACGAAGGATTTTTTTTTAGTCAGTGCATCCTTTGGAAATGAAAATAATATAAATAAATGCTAAAACACCTAACTGATCATAATTATCATTGAATACATGCAGAGAAGTAACACAGAGTTAATAATCAATCAAAAATTATAATAATATTGAGTTAAAACAAAATAGTATTACTATCCATAACATTTGTATGTACTCACAAATAATTAATGAGTGCACGATAGAACTATTTCGTTCTCAATCATAATTACAGAATATAACTCCATGATATAAAATATTATTAAAGTGATACCAATAGACTATAATAATTATAAAACATATTCCTTTGTGATTATCTCTATTGTTTATTCGTAAATGTAACCGTATCAGTGATATCGTGTGATATACATACAATACTGTTTTGTTCTAACAAAATTGTGTATGCTTTCACATAGAACTTTTTTAAATTGACTATAATCTTTAAAAACAAAAAAGTTCTATCGACTCGTACAAAAACTAAAAACCGTGTATGTTTTTATTGTATAAAACTATTTTGTTTTTCGTATCTTTGTTAATATTAGTCGTAAGACTACCGACGACGTAAGCTTAAAAGATAGACCATTCTTTAGAATTATTGAAAAAACTGTCATTGAAAAATTCGTACACAGAACTTTTTTGTTCTCACCCCACGAATTGTTAATATTTAAATCGATATCTAACTTGTTAATAAATAATTTGTTAGGCCCCATCGCCCCTACACACGATCAGCCACTAATATTAGAGAGATTCTGCGACCCGTAATTTTGTTTCTCGTGTACGATAAAATCACGTGAGCGTAGTAGTGCGCATGCGCAGTGTTCCCGGGATTTGTTTAACTTTCTCGTATACAAAACGGGTGGAGTTTCTCGTATACGAGAAAGGCAAACGTACTTTATAAATGTCATATGATTTACATATTTGGTGAAATTTTTATGTAAAATATTATTATTTAAAATTTACATTTTCAATTATTTTATCCGATATTTTTGGCTATTATTACTTTGTCTTTTATGTAAGTATATAAATAATATAATAATACCTGTATATAATATGTAATATAATAATACCATTAAGTAACATAACTTTCATGTGTTATAAATACATAGGTAATTAAACTTATTTCAAAATAAGTTATATTTAGTTATAAACAAACATATTTTCTTCCATAAGATATTCGTAGACCTCTAGATGTTCATCTTCAAATCCATACAATTCGGCCAGAGGCATTATTTCGTTTAATTCTTGTTCCATATTTAATAATATATAATATCTACCTATATATCAATAATATAGCATCCAAACAACAATATCACTAAATAACGCTAATGATAGCACATATTATTGTGATAACAAAATGAAACACATGTGTACGTTTCTCGTATAAGCGTCAAAGAAAATGTATTTCGGTGTTTTGGTTCTCGTGTACGAGAATCAGTTTACGACAAACTTCTCGTTCTCGTAACGTTTTACCGGTCGCAAAATCTCTTCAGTATAATATAACACACGAAAATAAATAAACGCGGGCCGTGTAAAGCCGGTCACACACGACTCGTGTACTTGGCGAACATGATGATAGTGGATGATCGCCAATTTCGCATCCGACGGTTATTTCGCTCCCACACGTCCAATATATTAGCCGATTATTTTTAATTCCTCTGACTCATGTCGCATTTACCGACAACCGATGGGAAATCACAAGTGACTGCACGAGTGAAAATAATCGTTATGCTTAACGATTAAATACCTCCCACACGACTCGTGAAGTTGAACCATTGCGGATTAATCGGTTATAATACACGAGTAGTACGGGACCAGCTTAACATAAACGATAACACGTCGTATATTCTTAAGGCGAGTTCACACTTCATCGTGTCGTTGTTTTGATGATCGTGTGTCGAAATGTTATCATAATTACCAAGTTACCCATATTATGCTGGTATAACTCCTTATCAATACATAAATATTAAATTTAAGTTTCAAGTTTTCAACAAAACATTGACTACAACTTGTTACTAATTGTTTTTCACTATAATTTACATTACAAAAAAAAAAAAAAAAATACGAAAATTGCATGAATGATGAATATCAACTACAAGAATATAATATTTATCATCAAATGTATAGAAGAAAAATTGTACCGTGTGCGATGCATTTATTTGAAAAATGTTCCAATAACATGAAAAGAAGATAAACATAATGCATGCATATTAAATAATAATTATATATTATGTCTATGTAACGTTACAAAAAATGTATAATGTATATTAATTTGAATGGAAGCGTATGTATAATGTAATGATAGACAATCGTCTTTCGTACCTAAATTTTTTCTGTGGTGTCAGCGTGTAGCGGTACCTATACTTATATTATCGAAATCAGTAACCACACGGCGAAAAAGTCGAACAGGTATATGTATTATATTCAACCGCGCGGTAACGTTTATTGGTCACTCTCTGGTAACACGATGGAATATATACGTCAAACCATTTGGTATATACCACGATGTGACCACACGGTTCGACCGATCGGCGAAACGTAGTGTTGAGCCCGCCTTTATACTGTATGGTCGGCCCGGACAGTGTTATGGATGAATGACGTCGTAGACGAGCGGGAATGTCCTCGGCACACTGAATAAGACAAACTATCATGTTTATCATATTATTATTGCGATGCATGTGTTGTCGGAAACACATTTGTCTTATTTCCCTTACGCCGGCCATATTACGTATGCAATATAACGGTCCGCGGTCTGACCCGCATAATAAAGATTCGGTTGTCGTCCTCGGGACATTTAAGCGTTTTTTTCCGTCTCTCCCTCTCACGGTCTGGGGTTATTTTTTTTCGCCATTACGAATTATTTCCTGCGCCCCCCTCCCCCTATCCCCTCCATCGTTAATACCGACGTTCGGCTCCCTTAAGCGCTCGTGTCTCTTCCGGACCACTGACGCTCTCCTCGACCCACTCGCCACGCTACCGTGTATTGCCAAAAACCGTACGGTCGCCCGTGCACACTCTGTATACATTATGTATATAAATGCCCCGAAAAATCTGTTTTCACTACGTACACTTGCCCGGCAACGACGGAAGGGGGGGGGGATTCCGATTTTCTAACGTTTTCGCGCTTTTGTTGTTCACGGGTCGCGTTTCGGTTTTGGTTTTGGAAAACACGGAAAAAAAACCGCTAAATGTTCGTTATACCTACACATTTGCGGAAACCAATACGGACATACACGCGTGACCATATTATTATATCGTTTAAGGAACCGTGACGACGTTTAAAATGTTATGTTTTTTTTTTTAGAAACGTTTCAACGGCATTGTACGTTTGGCCGAGAACAAAAACAGTTCTACGGCCGATTTATACATTTTTTAGAGCGATTTTAAAGTTGATGTTTGACTTTTTTATGTTTTATTTTTTTTATATATATATATATTTTTTATAATAAACGCTAAAACATCTAATTTATCATAATTATTATTAGATAAGTGCAAAAAAAGTAACACGGAGTTAATAATTAATCAAAAACCATAACAATATTGAGTTAGAACAAAAGTGTGCAAAACATTTTATTGTACTAACAAATAATTAGTTCATACACGATAGAAATTTTTTGTTCTCAATCGTGATTTACTCATAAATTTTACCGTATCAGTGATATCGTATGATATACATACAACTGTGTTGTTTTAACACAATTGTGTATTTTTTCACATAGAACTTTTTTGAATTATTGGCTATAATCTTAAAAAAAAAAAAAAATGTTTTATCGGCTAGTACAAAAACTAACAAATGTGTAAAAAGAATTTGATAAAAAAATGAAGAATAATAACCTCAAGAATTGAAAAATACAAAAATATAATTATAATCAATATAAAAGTGTTATTTTAAAAAAATTAGGTTATATTGAATTTATTTAAAATATAGAAATATAGATTGATAAATTAATTAATAAATAAATAAATAGAAAATGGAAAAATCATTATAAGATTCTAATGCAATAGAAACACAATTTGATATTTTATTTTTGATCAATACGAACGAAAAATTATATAATTTTTTAAAGATTTTTCTTTAAATTTTGATAAAATATTTTTTTAAATATTTAAAGTTATATAATAAGTGACAAAAAGTGCAAAATGAAAATCATATGCAGCATCAATAATAAATTCATCAACTATTTTTTTCTTTCGTGTTAACTATGTCTTCCCTTCAACCCACTGCGAAATGCATGTAATTTATTTCTCATTGATTAATGTGGAAGGGGTTTCTAACACCATAACTAACTGCCCTTGAGCATGATCTTAATTGTCTATAAAATAAAACAAAATACATTTAAACTACTATTACAGCAAGTACCATCGAAAATGTGTTTTGAAATTCGATTAACGATTAATGATTAAATTGACTAATAAGAAAAGAAAATATGCAATTGCTCAAAAAATATGCATTTAAAATACTAATTATACTTATACTATAATTCATTATTTTTTCAATTAAATTAATGACAAAATGATTGGGAATTGCTTTATACGTATTTTTTCATAATTTAAAAAATATATTTGTATTCTATGAATATACATTTATCTGGGGTCTGGATCAAGTAGATTAATTTTGCTTGTATTCTGTATCGAAAAACCGTTATTTTGATTACAATATTATGCCATGGTATCTTTTTATCGATTTTAGTTTCATGCCACATTAAATGCATAATATATGTTGTTTACAGTTTAGTCATTACTACAGTGAATTGACACAATTAATTGTTCGGTAAATATCGATGAAAAAAAAAAAAACAATAACGAGTTAAAATTTGTTTTTAGTGCTTAAATAATCCTTCTTATTTACTAGATCCCTCTTTTTTTAAGGATCGATTTTTGCATCTATTCGTGTATTTTTAACGATTAAAACCCAGAAAATACCATACAGGATTACGTATATTTGTACTTCTATACGCTAGACTATAATTATAGGTTATAACGTTTTATTGTTCCCGATAATTCCAATTATAAGTTTTTCGATTGACTTTTATCCATCAACCATCGTGAAGTTCCTAGGGGGCTGGTAAAATAAAATCATGTTGTCTGTTAAATGTTAAGATAGGTTATACTTTTCTTAAACCATAAATCTCACCAAAAATCATCTCCGATAAATCTTGACTAAACCATATTTTCCATGAATAAACATTAATTTATTATTTTAAAATTAAACCGAATTTAATACATCGTGTAGTTTGATGTAAACATTTTTGTAACGTTTTAAATACATTAAGATATAATTTCAATTTTTATTTGTGTGCATATACCTACAAATTAAAAATCAATACGTATACACGAAATACCTACCCATGTGAAAAATCAGCTATTTTTTTTTTTATACATTACTTAAATACATATTTGCAAAATTGTTTTCAAATATTTTTAACATGAATGGATAATATTGAAAACTTTAAAGCCATTTTAAAAAATCTCACCACTTTTTTAAATTCTATAAAATTAATATATACAGTGTATAATCACACACTGTATATGGTGTATGTAATCACAAACACTATATAGAAGGAAGTTTTGTATGTAGGAAACTACTGGAAAAACCAAAAAAACACTAAGTATAATGTACCGTCTAGAGACGATTTTCTATCGATATCTATATACTAACTCCAACACTCCTCGACTCCGTGTAGTCGAAAAGTTTCTTATAGAATAATAAAAATAAAATAACAAACATCACTGTAAATCCATCGTTTCCTCGCCACACCAGAATCTGAAATAATTTTCAAGATAAATCATTTTAAATAACAAATACAACCATTAATTTTTATCTATTTCGTGTCTTACATCACTTTAAATAACACGTTGTACCGTGCGTGAGTGAGTCTTGCATATATTAAGTTAGGGTCAAGGTGTAACTTACAACTATTAAAAATCACCAAAGACTGTAGTGTCTGTGGGCGGTAGCCGTGTATAAATATATATTATATACAGTATATACGCGTAACAAAAATCGATAACAAAATTTAAATATTTTGGAAAATTCATTTTCACTTATTATCTATAAGGAGCATGCGGACAAAACATCGCCGGTAAAATATAACGTAAACAAAAATAGCTCTAGTAAAACATCAATGGACTAAATATCGTCAGTTTACTTGACTAAATTAAAAATAACCCAAAGGAAATAAAAGGTGATTCAAATACGCGGAGGAATAAAACAAACAAAGCACTCAGTTGGGCTGAATATGTAAAAAAAAAAAGTAGCTGAGGATAGTCCAAATCGAGAATTCAAAGATATCCTTCCATGTATTTTGTTCAATTTTTAATTATATTAGTAATTATTCATTTTTAATTATTTTACATACATTAATCATTAATATAACAATTTAGCAAAGTGGGACCCGTATCTAAAGTTTGTTTAATCTATTTATATTACGTATGCTCTAAAATACTAAGCTACTTAATTAAGATGATAAAGTCGTCAAATTTTCTCATATTTAAACAATTTAGATAACAAATGACACCATATCTCAACCCCTAATATACATATATTTGGAACTAACGTCCTGGCAAGAAGAGGATAATTCAAAGATAATGAAAGGTTCAGTTCTGAAGTAAAAGCATCTGAGAAACTTGAATCCACAGTCTGCACCGTTTAAAATATCGGTAATGGTTGCAAAATTCGATTTCGGGAGTTGAACGCAAAAAGACTATGGAGTGCAAGATAAGTCAAGAAATATCGGTCAGGTAGAGTTTTTAGAAACGCGTTTTTTCTAACTGAAATCAATAGCTTAGAAAAAAATCTAGAACACTGAAAATCGAAACGTGGAAAATTCTCATAAAATAGTTTTAAAATGGTAAAAGAAAAAGAATATGAAGATGGTGGGCTCGTAAAATGATCAGGGAAATAAATGTATAAATAGTACTGTTTTTTTTTTTATGAAAAATACAATATTTGGAGTTGGAATTTTATATTAAGTAGGACTATATTATTACGTCACATTTTAAATAAATATAATTAACTATGGTGCACAAGGATATCTCTATAAACTATGGGGATTGACAGCTGTTTTATCAATATTATATGCGTTAAAAATATATTGGACCCAAACATTAATAGAATTCATACGACAAAGATAAATGATAAAATCGCCCAAAAATGGTGCCGATCGAGAAACCGACAAAAGATAATATGACTTTTGTTGGATTAATATATTAAATACTATACATACAAGATTATATATGGACTAAATATACACAGGATCGTCTAGAAGAGAGATTTTTTTTTAGTGGAAGGAGGGTGAAAATATGAAAAAAATAATATAATAATTCTCTTCAATACATAACAACATAAAATAAGCAAAAAAAAAAAAAAGAGATAATCCACTTTTTTCCATTTTCCGACTAAAATCCCAAAAATTTTCCGAAAAATACTTCATTGCTGCATAATTTCCCGACAAAAATTCAAAATACTTCATTGAAAACGTTAATAAGTAAAAAAAAAAAGGCTGTCGGCTTTTTCTACTATTTGCCGACTGAACTTAATTTTGCCAACTGTTTTCCGAAGTTGAGACCCCCCCCCCACTCTTCAGGATGATCCTGTATATACACATTTTCATTCGCATTAAGTAAATTGAAATCTGACGTACGCAACTAAGCACTGTTTATCTATTTTCTGAAAATCATATTTACATATAGTTTTCGTTTTGTTTTGACATGTGAGGATAGACATACGTTGACGTGAAGATGTGTAAAAATTGTGGCGATATTAAGACGATAGATGGATAGAGGGTAGATTTTATTGTTTTTCACTATAGTATATTTATGAATGGTATTCCAAAAATTCCGTTTATATGTCGAAATCCCTGTGGGAAAGATTGGCCGAAAAGTTTTCAATGCTCCGTGGGATACCAAAAAACTAAACCTCACAAATACTTCGTCAACATACGATACGTCCCTATACGCGAAAACCTCGATAACTATCTGACGATCCGTTGATGAGATGTTGAATCCGTATAATATGATCCAGATGGAAAAGTGTATACGACATTTTTCATCATACCTACATGAAATCCTCAATATTTATATACATAATTTATAATGCATTAGAACCTCTGGTATTGAATAAAGAAAGTTATATGAATCGCTTAATGCAATAAAGGGCTCAGTGTCACTTCCAGACAAAATTAAGAAAATGTGGAATATGTGCTTTTGTGAGCATTTTTAACATTTTGTTTAAGAAAGAAACGGATCTTTCTAGTTAGATAACCTTTATTTGAATTTACGATTTATGTGAAAATGGACCAAATTTTGCCTTCAAGGCCCCTTATTACGTAAAAAACTGACCTTGAGGTAAATTATATGTATATGTTTTACCTTCACATTTTTGACAGTATAACAATAAAGAAATTGTTAATTTAGTCAAGAAAAAATGTTTAATATTTTTTATTTTTATTTATTTTTTTTAAATATAGTGCAAGATAGAATCAAATCAATTTGGTTTATTTTGTGTTCTATTAAGGTAAGTTTTTAGATAATAGGAGGTCTAAATATTTAGAAAACATTAAGAACTAGAACATTTTTTTTTTCATTTTATCAAAATTTTGTAAGCCAAAGTTGAAAGTCAAAGGTCCGCTAAATTTATTTATTACTTCTTGCATGAATCAATTATTCATTATAAATTATTATAAATATAAGAGTAGAATAAGATAAACTTTATTCTCGAAAAGTTTACAACATTCAGGGGGATATTTTGGATTTTAAAACCCCATTTATAGCGTGTTAATTTTTTAATATTTAAATCTCCCCTCTACAATATAATCCAGAAAACTGACTGTATGAGAGCTTTTAAATAGTCATCGATGTTAATGTTCACTAAGTTTGTCCATTAAATAATAATTCGTAATAATTTTGTTTAAAATATTAATATCAGTGAAGTTAATATTTCCATAGGAAAAATAAATATTTCGAGACTGATACATAATATACAAGTGATGTGGAAAATAATATGTTATGTTCATCTGTTCAAAACAAAAATATTCTAATTCACTGATTTAAAAACAAAATGCAATTAAAACAATAAATATAACATACAATTATACTGATTATATTTTGAAATTGAACTAGCATTTATATTTAATATATTTAATTAGTTCATATAATATTCTAAGATTCAAATTCTGAATATAATAAAATATAAAATAATACATATTTAGAATTCCACCTCTGAATTATTTGAGAAATATTTCGGATTTTCTCCCACTATTTTATTCCATTTTTATTTTGTATATAACTATTTAGTTAGCTACATCATTTTCAAGATTTTTTAACTACCTACCTAATACTACCTAAATACATAAATTAATTATGTTTTAACCAGATTTTAAAAAAAATGTTTAAATAAACTTAACTTTAATAGTTATTTTATCATTAATCTTGAAGTTCACAATATATTTCTTTTAATATTTTTGTGTGAAATATAACTTTTATACTTATAACGCATTCAATGGTTCAGATATTTTGATAAAATTTACAAAATATCCAAATCAATATTATCAGTTATCTATATTTTAATATGCTTAAAGTTTAAAATGTCCACACGAAATTTTAAACTTCAAGCATATTAAGATATATATAACTGAAATAAAATAAAATAATTTTATGGAAATAAATGATTTATCATTACTTTCAAAGTCAATAGATTATCCACTACTATCCTATCCAAAGATACAAATCCATCCACGCCCTACTTATTACATGTTTTATCAGTTACTGTTATGAATAATTTTATATAAATTTAATGATCAAGTTTTACATTATCTTAATACTACTTTAATATTATAAGTGATATACAAGGAATATAATTTAATTATTTTGAAATGGTTTATTTAGAATTCTAAATATATATGTTTTTCCGTCCGTCCACCCACCTCACCATGCAATTTATTTCTGTGGTTACCATTTATAATTTTTACTATAAACTGTAATTTCATAAACAATTAAAAAACAATTCATTTCACTAAATATATTTTGAATAAATACCAAAAACATATAAAATTTAAAAAAATTTTGAACATTAGTAAAATTAGTTATAAGAACTGTTTCTTTAGTAACTATATAATTAACTAATTGTAAGGACTGAACTAATAAAATAAACAGATATGACAAAATATTAACTCAAAGATGATATATGGTATCTATACTTATATATAGAAATCTCAAAAATTGTTTAAACAATTCAATGGAACTGAAATATGGTTAAATTAAGATGATTGTTTAAAAAATACACTAAAAAATATTTATAGAAATTGGGAATCTAGCTTAACCTAACTTCACATAGTCAGATTTCATACTTATTTAATTTTTTTTTTTAAACAAACTTTTTGAATAAACCATTTCAAGGAGGAGGATTTGGAATAAAGAATTTGCTGATAGAAAATTAATTCTAGATGGTATAATATTGAGTCTTTTTTTATTAACCCAATAGGTTTCATAAGCGTAAAGGAAAACTACTTAATTAAACTAATTTATATCATGAAATGTTAATAAATAGGAAAATAACAAATAATGCTGTCATGGTGACTAAATATAACTAATAATTATTTTACAATATTAGTTATACTAGTATAATATGTACCAAACTCTGCTTTTAATCGTTTTATTGATTTAATTGATCGAGTACTTTCAAGTTCAATACATCCACTTTAAACTTTTGGAATGTTTATATACAGTATTTAAATTAAATTATATTAAATATTACAAATATAGAATGATACTGAAAATATATAACTAATAATAGGAAATGATATTATTACATCTAGAAATGTAATCAATATACTGTTTAAAGAGAACTAATCAAGATGAAAGTCGTATTAAAATGTTAACGGTCATATATTTTGTCCACGTGTATTTTCCTTATCACTAAACAAAAATATTTCTAATAAGAGAATAATTATTCAAGAATTGTGTATAAATCCATTGCATGTATATATTCAAAGAAATACAGACATCACATTTAAATGTTTTTTATCCCGTGTAAGCTTTAAATTCAGTATCTACATTTACCACCAATATTCTATCGTCAAGCGATTGCTCTTGAGTTTTCTTTCTATTGATCATAGATAATGAAATTGTTATCAATGTATTGTTACAATGCACATTTTTAGGACACTTGCAGCCACAAAATAAGTTATAGGGGACTAAACACAAGCGTTGAGAACACTTTCATAAAAATATACAAATTGGTGACATGAAGAGGGTATTTTAACTTTTTTCTGCGATAGAAAACACCTGCGATTGATTTATAAATATTACACGAAATATAATTCTGCGTGATTGAAAGTTAATGTAGGTAGCCCCAGGGTAACAGAAATTAAATTACTCCCCACTAACTTCTACTATATATACTTTAAGGGAAATATGCATCACACACACCATCCTAACATATCCTTTCGAATCTTCTATATAGTAGTTCGTGCTGATAAGTCATTATAATATGTAGTGTCCATTGATTATATTGTTTATCTACATTAGAGGCGCTTAATGATAACATTTATGGAATAAAATCATTATATAGAATATATCTAGTAAGTATTCCTTGTATATATTAAACATATTTTTTCTCTGTCGAGTATAAATGTATTATATAGCTAACATTATTATAATATTTTTTTTTAAAGTTATACAATTATATAAATGGAATATTATTACTGGTTATACAACTTTTTAAAAGTTATAGATTTTTCTATTTTTCATAATATACACGATATATTTCAAGAAAATAAAATGTTTAAATGTATAGAACTATAATGACAAGCGCGATTCTTTAATCCATCCACAATTTGATGTTAGTTACTTGATCACAAATATAACGGAAACTCCGAGCTTAAATATCATAATTTTACATACATATACACAGGATTATACAATATTATTATTATTATTATGTTATGTTATCAAGAGTTATTATATCCACCTAGCTGAAACGGTGTGGTAAAACCGATTTACCGCCGACGGTGCACTCTAAAAATGATTTTCACCTCATCGCACTGCGTGTTTTCCAATTTTCTTCTCCACGAGATTTTGTCGAAATGAAAAACCTCCTCCGGTATATTAATGTATTGCATATAAACACGCATATCTAGAATCCGTACTTATATTACGAATATTTTCTACACCGGAGACCTTTCGGTTCGTCTACAGTATAACTGTAATCGTGGTAGTAGTTGTGTTGATCTGATGCGCCGGGTGCGAAATATCCAAGGTCCACCGGCCCAGATGTCTGTCTGTCTGCAAAACCATAATTTATATAACACGCGTATATATAAATATATTTTATTGTATGCCTATGAAAACGGATGGAATCCTTTTGAAAAGAATAAACGATAAAATATACAAAAAGTAAATATGGTTACATATGGTTTAGCCATCGGAAAGTTTCCCGTCATGTTACGCTTGCTGGAACATATAAAACAGATATTTTAGTCTAGTCTTAATTAATGTTAAAATTAGATATGTAAATAATTGTTTAACTTTTTGAAGCATAAGTATACTTTAAAAATTATAACATGAGTATATTTTTATCTAAATTTTATTTTGATTTAATAAAAAATTAATTTTATATGCTAACATTAAAAATTTGCTCGGTAGTTACAATTTTATCTAAATATTTATATATAGTGTAATTAATTATATAATATATGATAATGTGCAAATATGTATGAATATGAGGTAAAATACCTTATAAATTTATTTATTAAATTTATTTAATTTAAATAGATAGACCATATTTAGTAAAATAAAACGTAATAACTGAAATACCTCATGGAAAACTAGTGAATATTGTAATTTTTAAAAAGCTCTATTGAACAATTGGTTATTTTGAGATAGAATCATTTCATTCCCAGATAATGAATGCAAATTAAAATGTATGAATATAGTTTATTCCAAATCTCTTGCAACGTATAAAAATCTGTAATTTAATGCGTCATCGATAGTAAATGGATGGTAGGCAACATTGCATTTAAAATCATGAGGAATTGTGTATATTCTATAAACGAAATAATATATGGAATCATATATAACTACTATAATATTGGTATACACTACACACAAATTAACCATGCCGTATAAAACAATAAATATTAAATATGAAATCATTGAATTTTAAACCTGGGTTCATTAATTACATATGCCAATAAATATATTTCCATGGACGTTATGAAGTTGGCAAATTTAATTGAATTCTTCAAGACGCCTGGCAATTATTTTTCTAAACTAGAAATGATTTAAGTTGTATTATTTATAAATAACTATTAACTATTATGTTTAAATTTAACTAAATCACTTATATTTTAAAAAAAAATAATTAAAAATTAAATAATAATTTAATTTAAACTAAAATCAACAAGTAAATGGTAAAAGGACTTAGTTCATACGGTAATGTATTTTGGTAGTTAATATAGGTATTTAATTTAAAAAGGTAAATTATTGCTTTTTATAAAGCAAAATGTGAAACTCGGTATAATATACGTCATATTAATATCAAAGAATATTATGTACAAATAATATAAGTTAATTTTATATAATTAAATGCAATTTTATATCACCATATAATCTATATATGTAAAATAACTTGTCCTGACTGATTCATCATCGCCTAGACGGAACCGCTGAAGCTATGGAAATGAAATTTGGTCTGTATTTTCGTTTCATGATTTAGAGGCCAACTAAGAAAATATTTGATTTTAAGGGGTTAAAATAGGCAAAAAATGGGCATTTTACGAGTAAATCGTTATTGTAATTTGTTTATTCGATTTTCCCGGGTAGCGATTTCAATTTTATTTAGTTTACATAATTTATTATTTATTATTATTAGTTAACTGTTAATTTATTTTGATTGCGGTTCATTGAGTTGGATGCAATAATCTCTAGCTGTCATCTTGCAATTAGATTAAGTGTAGCGTTACAAATATTTTGAAATTATGTCAATTGAAGAGATTATGGTAAAAAAATTTAATATAGATATACATATTTTTTTATCGAGCCCAAACAATAAAAATCCTTTTTTTTAAATCCAAGAAAAAAAGGTATTTTATGTTCTACTGTTGGCATTATCTTTTGAGAAAATTTTAGAAAATTAATTTTTATTACATATGCACTCATATACTTTCTACCCTAAAATATCACGGGCAGAGCCGAGACGGGTAACCCGCTATGTAACATCCGTTGTGTAACACTCAAAAGGTATTTTCCACACTCACAATTTTTTTCACCGCAACACCTTGCGGGTAACAGGCGGTACAGCTGTAATATATAAAATAATAAACTAGGGTATCAACGCACAACCTAAACCACTGGTATACGGATTTTACATTTTACACAGAAGTTATACAACATAGGCGAGCACTAAGAAAGGATTTTTCAAAAATAGTTGATTGAATTTTAAAAAATGTAAGGTTTAATAAAGTATGTTAGATAACGCTTCTTACTAAAATTTAAATATTTAAAATGTCATTTTGTGTGATTCACACTTAAAAAGACATGCTTCCATAGCGAGTTACACTTAAAAGGAGTTGAACAATTGAAATTTTTTTCCCGGGCAACATCGGGTAATTCAGCTAGTATATTATATTATTATAGTAACTGTTAGTAACCCATGATAACTTAATTTATTATCTTTTATATTTTTTTAAAGATATTTTTAAAGACAGTATTTCTTTTCCCTTTCACTGCTACATACATACTATTATATTCCTTTGTCTATAAAATAAATTGAGCGGGTTATCAGTTAGCAATTATACCAAAAAAGAAAAAAAGAAATGTAACTATAAAAAATAATGTTTAAATCTTCATTTCTAGAGATTTTTAGTAACATTTAAAAACTATCTCGTTTATATTGTTTCCAAAAAATACAATGGTAGTGTCGTCTGGACAATACCACATTCACATATTATCTTCGTTATCATTAATCATTTCAATATTGTTATCATTTATTTAATATACAATCATATATGAGTAAAATATCTATTAAACGATAATGTACACATTTTTTATTTAAATGTATGTATGCACAAAACTATCAACTTATTCATTAATTTTTTTATTTTATCCATTATTCTATTAAAAATATATTTCCTACAAAACTACGTTAGGTTAGATTAGAAAAATTACATAGGTACAAAAAAAATAAATTAAAATTAATTCCTGGCTCTGCTAAATATAAAAAATATTGTTTACTGAGTACCTACTCGTATACATAAATATTTCTTGGCTAATATTAACAAACTAGTTTCATTAATAAATTAATTTTAATTTAAATTAAAAACAAATAATTGTATAAACAAACAGTTTGTTTATTTAAATTCTTTGATAAATATTCCAACAAACAAGAAGAAATGTCTTAAAAAGTATTAACAAACATATATTTTATTGTGAATTAAAAACTTGTTATCGTTTTAACAAACGGCTTATTTATTAAATTATGTTTATAAGTATTTCAAATATCAATAAACTATTAAACTGAACTCTGTAACTTCAATTACTCGTTACACTTATTAGTAAAGATCATATTTTGTATAAAATTCTCGATGCTATTTTCTACATCAAATACATACACAAATTGAACTTTTATAAATCATTAGTCGAACAATAAAATAACAAAGTTATATAATGCATATTATTATATATTTTGGTCGCTAGTAAATATTCTTAATTTAAATTCATTTTTCTGCATATTATGGATGTAAAATGTTATTTAATAGCTAAAAATTTAAAAACCATGTATATAATATCATTTAATTTCAAATTTGATTTCTTAATTGAATATACATTTTATCATTTAGTATATTATACTTAGGATAGTAAGTAAGTAAGACTTTTTTGATTGTAAAGTTTACATACTACTGTAACTTATTTTTAAGGTTTTTTTTTATCTATTATGTTTGATTACATTATTTTCATGTTTTTTTTTTATTTTTATTATTAATCTTATAGATACTATTACTCGATTTAAAGTTAACAAAAATAATGAAATGTTATACTTACTACTCGTATTTTTTCTTCTATAATTTTACATTTTTAAATTAGCGCATAAAACTAAATTTTCCTAGGTATCAGTTCAAACCCGAAACTAGTATCAATTTATAGTTATTTATTTTTTTGAATAATTTAAAGATGTACTCGCATATTGAGCTTTCATTATAGTTTCATCTAGAACAAGAAGTTTGGATGATATGACCACAACTGTTAGGTAATATATGAATGAACGACTTAAAAAAAAACACATATTACTATTTGTAATTTATGTTTGTTTTCAATTATATTTGTGAATTTCTCCCGTTGTTACCGTTTAGGATTTAGTACTTTTACAGTTTAATACAGTTGTAATCTATTCAAAAACGTTTTGTACCCCTAGTTACGATCTTATTTGTATCCGCACCTGACACCACGGGTCTATAATAATAATTATCGTTATCTGTACGTACAACATACATTGTACATATTGTGTATATCATTACTGTATTTTACTGAGACGAAATGTGTTTTAGTTATGTTTTTGTGCCGAAACACTCGGCCCGTTTAACAAATTTCGTACGCGAATTCGAAAATTTGTAAATTGAGAATCGATATTTTCGACAATAATTATAAAAAAAAAAAAAAATCATCCGTTTTTTTTTATTTATTATTGATTTCCTCACTACCACCCCCCCCCCCAAAGTTATACATCATTGAATATGGACGGTTTGTTTTTCCAGTAATTTTTTTTTACCCTCAAAGTAGTCACTATCTATACACTTCCCCGTCCCACCGATCACCTTAACGGAGCTTGATGATTTATTTAAACTGTGACGGACCGGCGGCGGACAAGCAATACTACCGAACGAATTGATGGCCGTCGCGTGTCCGGCAGACATTAGGCCGGGTAATTTTCCCCGTATGGGTCTTGTCGTGTTTTTGTTTGCGGCCAGCTTGTGTGCATACGCTAGATGTCCTAAGGGTGTGGTCCGGCCCGATCCGGTCCCATCACACACCCACGTAACATGACATATTAATAACGAGATTGGCAAATTACCGGCACGCACACATATCGCATATTGTAACATCGATTGCCGAAATACATACACCCTCGCCACCCCCTCCTGTTTCGCCCCTTGAGGCTGCACCTGTCGTTTTTCTGTCGCCAATATCCGCCCCGAGAGTATAATTGAGTTTTGGTCTTCAGTCTCTCGACTGGTTGGGCCCGGGCTTCTCCGTCAAAACTCAGCTCCTTCGATAACTTTTCACGTCCATGTCCTTCACGACCTATTCCAATCTCGGTCATCCCTCTGCCAGTTTTACCGTCCACATATCCTTCGGCTTCAGCAAACTATCATGGCGCATTGGTTGCCCCATCGTATTATCCCTTCTTTTAATTATAGCATTCCAAATCTGTCTTTTTTCTTCATTCGTCCCAAAACCTCTTCGTTTGTCACTCTGTCGTTCCACAGAACCATGAGCATTTTCCGGTAACAACACATTTCAAAAGCTTCTATTTTTTTTCCATGTATCTAGCTCAACACTTTGCTGTTTGTAAAAATGATCTTTTTCCTCGTGCAATTCTATTTGTCATGTCTAATACTAACTTGCTTTTACCGTCGTCGGTTATTTTACTGCCAAGATAGCAGGCTTTGCACCCGTTCAATAGGTTGACCTTTAATATTTATGTTTAGCCGCTTTTTATTTAATGTGCTACATTACATAACTTTGGTCTTATTTTTCTTTAATTTCATTCCGTAATTTCCTAAAATATCTCCCGTTTTATCGAGTAATATTAGCGAGTCTTCTTTTTCAGTACAAAACGGTATATCATCTGCAAAGCGCAGTGCTATTACCTTTTGCCCGCCTACTTTAACTCCTACTTTTATTTCTTTTATGGCTTCTTCAATATACATATCAAACCGGTCCGGTCCGATCCGGCGGCGGCCCCTATCATACATCCACGTAACATGACATATTAATAACGAGATTGGCAAATTACCGGCACGCACACGTATCGTATTGTATCGATTTCCGAAATACATATACCCTTTCCACCCCCTCCTATTTCACGGGCGGCTATACACGGCGTTTTTCCGCCGCGAATTTCGTTTTTGAAATTACATCGATTTAGAGTAGAGTGGCTATACACGGCGATAACAGTCCGTCACGATTTGGACGTTGCGGAAAAACGTAGCCGGACTGCAAATTATCGTCCGAACGTAAAAGTAATAATAAAATCCGTTAACCTTGCATTTTCTATATAATTGTGCGAGATGCGACTATACGGGCAACGAATATCCGCCGCCCGTTATTATATTGTATTCGATCATACAATAATTTTGTATTGATATTGGTTTATTAATACGCAAATACCTACTACTACAAACATTTCTTATCAAATGATTTTTAATTTAATTTAAATTCAATTATTTTATTATACACCTAACTATGCAGTGTATATAATAAAATTATTGATACTTAATATTATTGTATTTTATATATTATAGGTACTATTTATTATATTATTATGTGACAAGTGTAATTACGTACCCATCGAAATTTCAACGACGCGTATTCTGGCCTTATAAATTGTATTTAGGTTTTTATATGATGTAAATAGTTTTATAAACGTTGTTTATAGGTAACAACCATATATATACCTATATAATAATATACCTACCATAGACCTATTAACTAAATGGACTGCGCCTTCCTCACCTCCAGCCTATTGGAACACTCAGACAACATGTGATAAGCAAAAACTAGTATAGGTACCATAACCTAACCGGTACATTTTTTTTCCATAAAATTACTTATTTACGATTATTTAGTGATTTGTGTATACGTATGAAAACGAAAAAATCTTTTATATTTCATTGTTACTCTCAAAATTTTTCACGGGAAATTTTCGTGTTATTGATTTCATTTCTATTCATATTATATTTTACATGTTAAAAACAAAATAAAAATTATTACACGTGAAAATATTTAAAATGAGGTCGTCACTCAACGATATTACGATTTTATTATACTGATATTATATTATACGAGTATTAGATTAAAAATTGATTTTATCTTTTTTCGAAAGTTCTATAATTTAGAAAATCGTAATAAAAGACATATATTTCTCTGTTGGTTTTACAATTTTAATTTTTGTACTGCGAAACCACTCTTTGAGTAGTTGGATTTCGGTGGAGTTTTGGATGTATAGAGATTTTTCAACAGAATTTTCATTCTACTTGATATACTAAAGATGTAATTTTTAACTTTTTTCATTTTAGTAATAATTTTGATTAAAAGTCATTTTTTTGGTCAATTTTTTGGCTTTTATTTGATTTATCAGAGGCTTACAGGAGTCCACAGGGTAGCATAATGTATTATCATATATATAGATAAAATGTTTTGTCTATATTATCCATCATAACTTAGGCATAAGAAAATAAAAATTAATAACACATTTGAAACCGGTTTTAACGGAAACGGATATTTCAATTTAATGTTTCGGTTTTAAAATTTTCCTAGATGTTAAACCACCAGTGAAAAAGTTTAAATTAAATTAAATCACAAAAATCACAAATACTTAACAATTATTTTCAATCTATAATTTAAAAATAATTTGATTTCCAAATTTGAATTAAGATCTGATGACTTCAACCCTGTGATCACATTCCGTAATATATTTTTGTTAATTTTTCTGGTTGCTTTTTAACTTTTAAACTTAACACATATTTTCTTAAATCAGATATATTTGGGTCTTACAGCAGGGGTAGATCTATGCTCATTTTAAGGGTTAGCGAATATGAATGTTTACGTAATAATCCCGCATTAAAATATATTTTATACTTCTCATATAATGATAAAAGAAACTCCAATGAGGGGGCAATCGCCACATTACCTTCTTAAAATTCACCCCTGACTTACATGTTATTTAGAAATGTTAAATTTTGAATATTATTAAATTGAACTTAAAACTAAAAAGAATTGTTTTATTGAATGTAAGACACAATATTAATTGAATATAGCAAAGTTTTTTGACATTTATTATAATAAATAAAAATTATTTGTACAAGAAAATTTCATCCAAAAAAATTATTATGATAATATCAAGACATATCAAAATACTGATTCCAAAGGACTATTAGAGGTGAACGTCTTGCTAGATTTTTTATCCGTCCATATGTTTCCTGAAAACTACACAAAGGCTAATAGGATAACGATTATTATTAATATTATTATTATTACAACTCTTTTACCCATAACTCCGTCGTATGTGTTTATTCAAATTATTCTTCTGGGAGAATGATTTGTAGAAGGCACCACATTCAAATAGTTTTTCTCCTATGTGTGTTGGCAAGTGAGGAATCAAATTACTCTTTACAGAGAATGTTTTCGAACATATGTTGCATTCAAATGATTTTTCTCTCTTGTGAGTTCGAGTGTGTCTTGTTAAATAACTATTTTGAACAAATGATTTGAGACATATATCACATTCAAATTGTTTTTCTCCTGCGTGAGTCCGTATGTGAGATGTCAAATCACCATTTCGGATAAAAGATTTGAGATAAACTCGACGTTCATATGGTTTCTCTCCTGTGTGAGTCCGTAAGTGATACGAAAAGTAGCTTTTTACGGAGAACTTTTTCCAGCAAATGTTGCATTCAAGTAGTTTTTCTCCTGTGTGCGTCCGCAAGTGCATCGTTAAATTACTGGTTTTGAAAAAGGATTTATGGCAGATTTAGCATACATAACTAAAGCTATTCACCTGTATGTGTTATTTTATGCTTCATCAGATCGCTATTTGCCAGGAAAGATTTGGTACAGACATTGCATTTGAATTTTTTTTCTTTCGTGTATGTTTTAATATGTCTTAATAAACTTCTTATGTGACAAAACGATTTGTGACAAAGAACACATGAATAGTTTGTCATCATTCTATTAGTCTGATTATTGTTTATAATTAAATAACGTTTTGAACAGGACATCTGGGCGGCGTTTTTAATTATATTATGTTACAATGTTTTGTACAGCTTATTTTAATTCGTATTATATGATTAAAATGTAGATCTGAAAACGTTTGTTGAATATATATAGTATATAAGATCATATTTTATGTATTTTCCATAGTTACATATCCATAATAAAATATACAATTTAATTATGGTTATATAAACTATTATATTTCATATTAAATTGAAAAATTTTGTATTTTATGTATAATTTTATAGTATTATTTATACATAACTATATAATACTACTTTTAAAGCATTTTCTAAAGAATATTTTGATGTTTTACATTTATTTGAAAGTCTTAAAATTAAATTTTAAATTTGATTGGTATGTCATGTCTTATATGTAACCCTCTCTTTTACCTCCATAGATTTATGTACATTTTTTATTTACATTGATTGTACAAAAGGTATATTGAAATTAATTATATATTAGGTATATAATATTATTAAGTATTTATATAAATAAATTAAGATGTATAAATCAATAAATTATATTGACAAGAAATAATATTATTGTGATTTTGTATCTAAATTAAATGAAAATTAATTTATCTCGATCTAGAAAAAAAAAAGAATAATTATGACTATAATATTGTATATTATAATGTATTATAGATAATATTATTAAAAATTAAATTTAACTATATAAATAGAAAAGTAGTTTAGTCTGATAGATTAGGATAATATGAAACATTAGTCTATTTCATATAATAAGCATGTGAATGGAGTTATTATATATATACATATATATATATATATATATATACATAATTATTTTTAAGTTATAGATTGATAATAACTGTTAACTATTGATGAAATTTAATATAATTTTAACTTTTTAACTTGTAGTTCAGAATCTAGGAAAATTCAAAAACCTACACATAAAATTGAAATATCTATTTAGGTTAAATAATTTTTCAAAGAAGTTATTAATTTTTATTTTCTTATGCCTAAGATATGATAAACATTGTAGTTATATACAGCGGATACCACCACAATCAGAGTTACCATTTTTGTTTTGCATTAATTATTATTTATTATATTTGTGATTTATTTATATATGTTCCTTGTTCCAATCGATCACGGAGAGGTCTCCCTCTACGTCGACCGACCAGTCAACACGACTTTCGACTGTCACGTCCGATCTCTTATTTCTTTTTCACGCATTTGCCATACATGTTCCACGTCTATCCCGACGTTATCCATTTCATTTATCATGTAATTATTCATTTATTGTTTCATCTCATTTTAATAAAATTTTATTATTATAAAATTTGTACGGACTACACGAACTCATTTTTGTTTATTCACACTTATACCTTCTCCTGACGGAGTAAAATTGCGTATTTTGGTAAGCCGTATACGGTACATGCTAAAATATTATAGATAACAAACATTACTGTTCACAACTTTATTACGGTAAAATCGATAAAACCGAATATTTTACATGTAATGATATCAAATTCATAAATATATATATATATACGAGTATATATATATATAGCTCTTTATTAAAAATATAGTTTTTTGATAGGAAAATAATAAAAAATAGATAAACGAAGATTAATTTTATCTTTCAATGAACTTTTAATTCTCTATCCTTCCATACACAATCTTTAAACATTTTATATAATTAGAAATAATAAACTGTTAAAAATAGAAATATAATTTAACTAAATATCTTTTAAGAAAAGTACAAAATTAACATAAGCTGAATTATCCTAACAAATTATCCACTTCTTATATATTAACTTTTCCCATATCTTTATACTGTGACTCATAAATTCTATCTTTCTATGATTCCCACATTCCTGTACATCTTCTTTACCCTCAAATATTAATACTATACAACTTTTCTTTCACGCCTAAGAAATTTGGTCTTCAACTAGTATTTTATTAAATAACTCTGTCAGCTATACCTAAATTGCACATACTTCAACTGGTACACTATTTGGTCCCATCATTTTTTTAATTTTAATTTTTCTCTTATTAAAATCAAATAAATTAAATTTCTTATTAAATCCTTCATACCCAAATTTCACCAAATGACTATTGAGGAAAAGTGATGAAGAGGAAGAACGAAAAGGTAAGTGTAAAATTAAGTAATTGAGGTGGATATAAGTGAAGACAAGGCGAAAAATCGAATTAAATGGATGTGTAGGATAAAGTTGGCTGACCACAAATAGTTGGAACAGAAAGTGAATGAGAAGAATAAAAATACTATTTGTTTTAACGTACATTACAGTGTAGAAAATTGTCACAGAAATTAAAATACCAGGCGTAGCCAGATGTTCTTGCTAGTAGTATATAAGTGATATGTATTATCTATTAAAATAGGCTTGTTATTTTATCCGTATCTATGACTAAAATTAAATAATAAGTTAAATTAAAATTTAAAAAATAATTTGTTATTAATTTGATGTTATGTGTGTTAAAATTTAATTTCAGATATGATATGTTATAATTCTATACGTGTATAATAAAAACAATGGATTTGCTATTGGACTATATTTAACATATTTTAGGTAATATATTTGTATACAATTAGATTGCTGTATATTATCATCTACCATTTCATAACAATGTTATAAAAGAATACATATTCTACGATAATACAGGTTTACGAGTAACTATTGCTAGTTACATATAAACTGCTAGATATTATTATTACAAATGTGAGAATGTTTCGAAGTTCGTAATGATATCACAATCGAAAGTATAAATTATTATAATAATACTAATACAAAACAAAAACGGCAACTCTATTCATGGTGGTACCCGCCGTATCACCACAATATAATTAAATAATTGGTACCCTTGTAACACGATATTATGATAATAAACCGGATGACGACGACGGCGATGACATAATATAATATACTTACTAGAGAGTACAGAGGATGGAAAATAATATGGACTAGGTGTATACTACCAAATGTGTTTAATAAAAAAATTTGTATATACTATAGATAAAAAAAAAAAAAATGTGTTGTAATAGTTTGAGTTTTTACTTTTTTGAAATTGATAACGAGTTTTAACAGATCTATCATATTGTATACAAATATATTTTGTAACTGGTTTCGTTCTTTATGTTTTGATAATAGGTACTGACTTAAAACAATTCAGAGATAGCTCTATATAGCGTTCACCCAAAAACGTTTTCTACATTGATTTTTCACGAAAAAAAGCATATACATATACATAATTCCCATTTTAAAAATACTCAATTATGCCTCGTGGACTCGTAAAATTTATCGTTATCGATGCACGTGGCCGTTTTAGATAATGATGCGCGTTTAATGGGACCTGGTAAACACAGCGGAGTTTTAATATTCCGTGAACTCCGACGTCAAATCGAAGGGGAAAAACCGGTATAGTTTAAAAAAATAATAATTCGTTTTAATTTGAAAAAAAAAAAAAACTTTTGTATGTTTATTAATTGCGTGACTTTACGACAAAGGGGAGACCATAAACTTTCGATGGCGTCGTGGCGTTAGCCATCGGACCTCGAATTCAAATTGGCCTAGTATATCAAAAAGTTGTTAGGTACTACTAACTAGGGGAAAGGAGTACGGTGAGGGTTGTTTCGGTTGTTTCAGACAGGGAAAGGGGACAGCAAATCGAGGGTTGTTCATTATTATTATTTCGCCGGTAAACCCGAGTTTTTATTCGGCGAAAAGAAAAGAAATCGTACGTGAAATGCCTAAAAACTGTGACCTCCCACCACGCCATCTCCTCCCCCCCCTCCACGTCGCGCCGTTAAAACGGATTGGTTGTCAAATGGAAAAAGCCACTTTGGGAGTCATTCATAAACTGTTGGTCACTGAACCGCGAACGTCGAACCGAACACACACACAGAAACATATTATACAGAGTAGTCATGTATAGAAATGCACACACATACATACATATATATATATATATATATAATATATACACGTATATTTTTGTAATTGTATGTGAGTATAAACGACTGTTTCGACGAGAGACCCCGAATTCGAATAGTTTTTTTTTTTTTTTTTTTATTCCTGACTGTTTAGGCAGTTCGGCAGAGCGACTGAATTGTCCCACGCGTATAAATCAACCATCCCGTGCACGAATTACGGGAGGGGCGAGAGAAAAAATCCACCCCGTCCGCACGAAACCTTTCTGTGAAAAAAAAAAAAAAAAATTTCCCTACGTGAAAAATTATCTCAAACGTTTTCCCACGCATTATACGGCCGCCACACGCTGTCGTGTAAGTGACGTTATGTGTCTCAACAGTAAACCGATATTTTTGAAATGGTTAACTTTATAAATATTGGATTTTTTTAAATACCAATTTTGTTTACATTTAATTTTAAAAAATCCGGTCCGTAGAAAATGGATGAACTTTGCCTGAGGATACGTCTGGTCCATACAATGACAAAATATCATTTCTATCTATAAAATGATTCTGAGCAAAGCTCGTGGAATAATATACAATATGTATTACCTATCTATTAATTTAAACATTCAGTTCATTTCACGTTTTAGTAATACACGAAATACTTCATACAACATTTTATTCCCTTAAAATCTGAAATAAACTCCAATAATTAAATTGATTACAATTTAAAATTATTATAAATAGTCCAACATTTAGAAATTGTTTTCGTAAAAATGTGAAAGTGAATTTTGTATTTATATACATTTTTTTGTTGGTATATTAATTCGTTATTTTATTCATTATTGGCGTAATTAGAATAAATAATAATTCAATAGATTTTTACGAAATCATGTTCTACCGTTTTAACGTAATTTTGAAGTAGTTTTGCTTTGGGGGATAAAAAAAAAATTCTTGGAATAATCGGAAAATGTCCTGTTTTTAGTACAAACTAAATCGACTTTGCTACTAAAAAATGAGTAAGCATATTTTCACGATTAAGTAGTCCACCTACTAAAACCATTAAATAAAAAAAAACCTATCAGTTGTTGGTGAAAGTTCGTTAAATAGGATACTGGTATTGGATTTACCTATTGAATTTGTTAAAAAGATTCTGAACGAAGCTTCGATGTATATAAAATGGATATTACTATTAGCATTTATACGGCTGGTAAAAATAACTGAATATATACATACCTATATCTATAGTAAATATTTAGTGTAAATTTCAAGTTTCGGCACTTAAATTTTCTAATTTATAATAGTTTTTGTTCTTTTTCAGTTGTTATAAATATTATACATTATTTATATAGTTACTAGCTTTTCGTAATATTTCCCTTATAAAAATAGTTTTTCATTACATTTTTGATAACTACTTACAAATTAAAAAAAAAAAAACAACATCTATAAAGTACCAACTAGAATAAACTTTTTATCAAAACTTCTATACCACAGAACTCTTACTTTACTCCTTCTGCCCAAAAAAACTATACATATAATGTACAACATACATAAGCAAAAAAATAAAAACACAAAAAAATATAAATTACTTACTATAATATTGGCTTATTTAATGAAGTTAATGATATGTTTAAAAAGTATTTTAGTATTATAATTCATTTAATTAGTTGGTAATTAATTGAAATAATCTTGCTAAAAGTAGTTGTTTTGGGAAACGACAATGATTGATAAAATGTATTAGACTTAAAACCAAAAGCTTTCAAATTTCAAAAGGCAACAACAACAACAGAAAAAAAGTCAATACCTTTAAAACTACAATGAAAACGCATCATGTCGGGTATTGTATTGTTAATGATATTGTACTTATCTATAGCGTTTGCTGTGTACAAATAAATGAAAAACTATAAAACTTTGATAATTTAATTGAACTACATGAAATTAATATAGTAATTAACTTTTAAGGTCAACAGTTTATCATTATTTAACGGACATTAAATTGGAATAATTATACTTTTATAAATACCTCAATTTATTATAATAATATATTCATTCAAATAAAAGTGTTAAACATTTTTTTAAGATAACAAAAATATATTACAACAATATTAAAATATTAGAATATTATTTTAAAATTTTCATTGTACTTAATAAGAACAATTATTAGAATTGAAGTATCTAGTATATTAACATTCATAATGCACTTTAAATAATGTATTTTAAATATTTAAAATACATTTTTTTTAAAGTTTCAATATATTATTTTAAAAGCCATATATATATATATATGATTATCCTTACTAACAAACTTGTGTACTCAGGTAATGGTAATCCTCTATTATTTTGGTATTTTATACCTATATTTTTGTATTATGCAAGAAGAGTCAAGCTCTAATTTTCAATTATTTTAGTAAGTGTTAAACATTTTCTTTTATAAGTAATGTTTACTTCTTTTCCATTCATATTATCTTTGTGGATCTCAGTTCTTATGAGCAACATCATTAAAAATGTAATTATAGTTAAAGATTACACTTCAACACTTTCTTTGATAATTTTTTTCTAAATAGCCCGAACTTGGCAAATAAACTAACAATTTAATCGTGTTCATAATTTATTTCGTGTATGTTCCAAGACTCTAGAATCACTATTTTCGGAATTCCTAGTATAGCAACCATAATGAATAATAATAATAATAATAATATGATAAAATTAACCATAATAAATAATAAAATAACCAACAATAATTACATATATTATTACTTTTATTCAATGTACATTATTAAGTGATCATCAAATACATTATTGTTACAATTATAGTAACATGAAAGTTAACAATTTAATGAACTTCAATTTGTAATAAGTATTTAATTTCCAATTGAAATTTAATATAAATTGAAAATTTATTGTTAGAATATTGTTTTTAGTACGTAACTGTAAAATGTTTGGTTCTGCTAATTGCATTCCTTCTTTGTATTTTGCACAGTATTAATTTAATATAGAATAGTTATTTGGCATCTATTTCTTGCAAATAATCAGCTTCATTTTAAATGGATTTAAAATAGATTTTTAAAATTTGCCATTTATGTTCTCCATTTACATTTCAAGACTTTTCTTATATCCATGATGTTTAAAATATCCAAATCTTCTCATTTTACTGTATTAAACTGAGCTAAAATTCAAAGAGGTTTTATTTAGATTTAGATATTTTTTGGATAATCCTAATGTTCTCAAATGTGTCTCTATTAAATTTCCCTCTCAACGCATACATCACATGATCAATTTTCCGCTTTTAAAATATCCATCAAGATTATTAATTGTATCATATATTCCGATCAAATAGTTTTGTACATTATTTCTCTTATAACTTATCTAATATTAATTTAAATAATATATGTAATTAATATGTAATACATTTAACATTGAAATTGTTGTACAAATATTAAATAGATTTACTTTCTGAAAATATTTAAAGAACAACAGATAAAGAATAACATTTATTCGTACTTGGATTTTCCACGTTTTGTAATCATGGGTTATATCTAGTACAACGACCATTTGCTCGTATTGTGATAATATCACCGACTAAAATCATTAGTGGTTAAAACATAAATATACACTAACATGATATTAGTATCAAATGGAATTACCTGGCGATCGATCCCTCCCTCATAAGACAGAAATATAAATTCTCAAAATACTATTTTGTCGCAAACTTCAGTATACCTACTATTGTAATTATTGTAATTTATACATATCAATATAGATACGATTTCTATTAATTTTATATTTAAACATGATGTTTACTATTTTTCAAAAAGATTTGTTTTTTTTTTTTTGGTTCATTAGTTTGATTTTATTATGATAATGTAATATGTAGACATAATTGGCTTAATATTAATCAATACGGACTTGTTATGTATCTCTGTAATCAATATTATTTTTATATTTAAAAAAAATGAATATGGTTTTTTTGGGACATTTTTGTTGTTTTTTCTGTTTTTTATTATAATATTATCATATTATAATAAAAAATACACCGACAGCCTTTCCAAAATACATTCGATCGTGCGTAATAAAAAAATTAACAACAGAATAAGGGTAAATATACGATTGGTCGAGAGAGAGGAACCCCCGGAAGATTGCATTATAAAAATATGGTTTTACTGTTGGAATGTCAAAATTATATAATAATATAATATATTTATACGAAACATTTAGTTGGTTTTATACGTGTAAGCACGAAATATTGTCCAAAGAACTTAATTTGTATGCATACGAGATGTCAGTGAAAATTTTTTAAACCATTTTGAACGAGAAAATCAAAAAAATAAAAATAAAAATTATCACATTTTACTCGTTTTTACTATTTAAAAAGGATAAAGTTCAAGTTGTAGGGTTTAGTATAAAAAAAGTTCTAAATCAAATTTATATAAAAAAATTCATTTTTTCACGAAAATAAACTCAAACTCGCTTTTTATGTCTGAAAATTGAGTTCTTCTACTTGCATTATTGGAAGATTTAACCTGTCATAATCCCTCAAATCTACAAAGTGGAGGGGAACTATCACCCACATTTAGATTATCTGTGTTAGCCAAAGCAATACTGCTTTGTGTGTATAAATTGGTGTGCGAGATTGCACTATATGTCTTTGGTGGAACTAAATCCAAAAAAGTTAATTTTTCCTCAATGTTAAGTGGTTAGCGTTAAATTAAAATATGTTATTACTACTTCTCGGTGAAAAATCGCTTCTTACTTCTCATAACCGGTTACCGGTATTAAGCCGCTTCTTCTTTTTTAAAACAGCTAACTACAATTTAAATAGGCTTTTAGCAAACAATTATAATATTTATGACTATTCGTCGTCCAACTTTTTGTTCTCTGCTTTCCGATCCCGAGATATTTGTTAGATTATTAAAATTATTAAAAAAAAAAATCCTATATAAAATTAAGATCCGTCGCAATCGAAAATAATACGGTTATAAATAATTCATAATAATTATAAAATAATGGTCGTAAATAACGGTTTTTGCACAATCGTGCTTGCTGTCACCATAGATAATAAAGATATGGATGGGCCATGCGATTGTATTCAAATGTGCTCGAAGAGAGAGCTTGTTGCCAATATGGTTACTGTATGGTATAGAACAGTGGTTATATGTGGTAGCCAGTAATCACGTCAACAACAATTCTCATCAGTTACCTTTTAAGTAAATTATCATAGATAACTTATATATCATAGAAAAAATTATCATTTATCAATTACCAAGTAACCATTCAATTAAAACCATAAGTAACCACTGTGGTAACTAGCGTTCTTTTCGGATTCACAACACTTCATGTATTAGGTATAGGCATGGCCCATCCATATCTTTATTATCTATGGCTGTCACGTCAATATTTCTTTTAACCACGAACTAACGTATATGTACCTCGTATACATGGGCGCCATGTAGAGGGGGGCTCTGGGGCTGCAGCCCTCCATGAAATTGATAAGACGGAGCTCAGCCCCCCACGATTCTCATATAAAAAAATCAATAATTTTTATATACATCCACAAAATATTAATTTTATTTTTAACAAATTAATTGAGATAGATAAATGTTTTTTTTTTTATTGATATCCGTTAATTTATGTTGTTATCATTTTCGCGGTATCAAGTTAACCTAAACATTTTTTCGGATAACCATAGAGTTCTAGTTGACCGGGAATCAAGGTGGCTCGTCTCCGTTTACCAAGACCGTTTGTTTATATGTAAAATTATATTTTGTTATCACATTCAAACTGTTTATAAAGATTCAAAATACAAAATCCTAAATTAAAATTTTTTAATTAACATATTATAATATATTTTATTGAAAATAAAATGAAAAAATAAAATTTTTTACTTTAGTATTTTAGTGTTAAAACTACAAATATCCTTGATAATAATATATGTAATGACGACGTTATACAGATATAAATCTTAATAAGAAGGTAAATAATAAATTATGGATCTGATTTTGATGGTGATAAATTGAAATTACACAAGGATATGTTTTTGGATGTAGCAAAATCAAGGACGGTCCGAATTAAAATTTTTTAAGATGAAACTAATGAAAAACTGATGATGCACTACGTTAAATGTTACCGGAGTTCAACAAAATACTACGTACCTATAATGTTAGTTATACCAGTATCGTCATATACATCTGAAAAATCTTTTTCTGCACTTCGCAGACTTAAAACATACATAAGGTCTATAATGGGCCAAATACATTTGAATGATATTTCCATTCTTCATGTTCACGACGATGAAGAAATAAATGTAGAAATTATTGCAAACCAATTTATTAACAATTCCAAAGTGCGGAAAAATATATTTTCTTTATAAAATATATAAATTAAAAAAAGAAATTCGCGTTTTTTTAATTTTTGTCTTGTGATTTTGCATGATATTAATATTATTAAAAATCAAAATGTTATAACATACAAAACAACAAATAACTATATTTTAGTAATTATTTAACGAACAATTTAAGGAAAATAAAAATAAGAAATATATGGTAAGAGTTAAGTAAAATAATACGTGGGTTTATAAAATAGTGAGCCCACCATGAAATTTTCAAAACCTGGCGCCTATGCTCGTATATAACGTACTTTGTATGTACCATGTCTACATAATATGTCCATGCTTTAAACAATCGCCAATAAGTGGATCAGCTGATCAATTTATATACTTTTAGCTATTTTTATACGTTTAGTAAACAGAATACCATAAATTACAATTCACGGGAAGTAAAAACAATAACAATAAATAACATTGACGACTATTTTTAAATTTTATGTTATCTTAAATTTAATTTTACTACACCGGCTATAAACAGTATCATTACTGATAACTCACGACCCAAGAGCATATTATATACATATTATATTATATATTATATACCTACTATAAAAATATACCCATAATAATGAAATGACATATTATAATACAATAATAGGTATTATAAAATAAAGATTAAAATTATTATAAATAAAAATACCAAGTAAAAATTATAAAGGCCTGATAAACAAAACTAATAATATATATTTAATGATTTTTTTTTTTTGCATTTTGGAAAAGGGTTAGCTATTTTTTTTTTTTTATTTGTTATTTTCAACATGGGTCAACAAAACGATTACCGATAAATTTAAAACCCCAAAATTACATTTATAACTTATAAATTATAACAGTTATACAATAGGTATATAATTAATTTTATCACTAAACTGTTCTATCAATGCGATAAATTTAATCAGTTTTTTTTTTGTTATCTATTTATTCGAATATTTTATTAATAACAAATGTATATTTCACGTTCAATAATGACTCTTATTCAAGGTAATTTTTACTATTCAGGGTGCGAATCGGTCATAGGAGCGCTAGACCTACATTTGGGTCTCATGGTGCTTAACGTGTTAACAGCAAAAAGTTATCAATTACACAAGTATTTGAATGTATGCAACAGTTTAATAAAATTATAAATAAAAAAAATAAAAATAGCACAAAAAACGTCTGGAAATCCAGAAAATTAAGATGGGTAACGGTTTATGCACTTATACTCTGAATTACAGTCTCATTTTAATCACTTAACTTGTTTCGTCAGAGTGCTATTTTCTCGACACCGTGCACCTGCAACCAGATCATCTCGGTTAAGTAGATATATTTAGTATAACTTGTTACACTTTGTGTTGATTAATATACGATTAATTTATTTCATTCAACTAGTCGTTTTTTCGTCGTGTAACATTTCTATATTAAGCTTTTACACCCCTTAGCGAGTATTAAAATATATTGTTCTATTTAAATACCATATGGTTAATACACGCATTAAAAATAAACCTTTAATATTTGGTTCTGTTAAAATTGTACAAATTACTATCGATATTTTACCAATTTGATATTTGAATTTTTTTTAGTTTATTGCTCAAAAATTGAATTAAAATGGACTATATCCATATACTATTGGTATCGTCAAAAATATTTTTTTTCTTTTAACTTAAGATATCGAGTGAAACAAGGAATCTATAGGTTTTTTTTATTTTTTATTACACTGAAAACAAATTTTTGAGTAGAAGTTAAACAGTAAGTATAGCACTTTTTCATAGATAATTCGTCTTTGACCATACTTTTTTGTTGAAGTAATTTAGTGAATTTTCCAAAGGTTTTCTTAAACATGAAGAGAAGATATCTTTTACAACGGAAAATTTTTTAGAGATTGGAAAAATAATAACTTGCCATGGTTACTATGTATTGCTAAAACATGACTTTTTTTTACAGTCATATGTACAGAAATTAGCTCTCAATAGTACTATAGAAAGCTATGTTTAATAATAATTGCTTCCAAATATAATATATTCGATATCATTTTACGAATATTGTGGGTGTAATGGGTGTAATTTATGTATGGAATACATGTACAAACATTTACGATAGTATGTTTTGTTTTTTTAACCAATTAATGATTTATCACACTAACTGAAAGAACAGAACTAGATGCCATTTCAATATTTATCTTAGTTAATAAAAAATAATAATTTTATGACTAATCTTACTGAAGCACCATTCAAATTTAATTTTAGGAGTGTCAAAAAAAGGTACTAGTCTAATTATGGTTTTTAAAGTCGATTACATTATTAATAATTACAATAGTACTATAATTATGTCTTAAGTACCAGGGATGGATATTAACTAGTTAATAAGTTTATTTATTATTAACTTTTAATTTTATTAGTTAATATTATGTAGGTTGGTACTGTAAACATATTAAATTATCTATTTCTCAAAATTGGTTAATAAATTAATAACTAGTTAACTTATGTTTGTTTCAAAGTAAAAATTGTTTTAGGTACAAAAAACATTTTTTTCTCGAATTACTCAAAATAAATAAGCTGAAAAATTAAAATTTATATCTATCGCATAATTCTTTTAGGTGTACGTTTTGGTCTACAATTAACTGTTATTATATTAATTATTAAGGATAAAAAAAAGTAAGATTGATTATTTTATGAAAAAAACGTATATTTTGATTAACATATATTAGTTTTATTTTATTACTTATAAACTTGAACTAGTAATTTATTAAAAAAATTTTAACTATTTGATATTTAAAAAAAAAATATTCTAATTAACTTAATTTAGGCTGGTTAATTGTATCGTTAACATAGTCCATCCTTGATAAGTAACTATTTCTTATATACCTATCTGTTTTATGTACTTATTAATTACTTTATTTTTTATTGATTTTATATCTTGCATTTTAATATTATACAGATTTATGATTAAATTACATGATTAGTCGGTGCCTATTAATATCCAATTACAACCATTCGAAATAATATGAAACTAGTGATCTACTAATACTAAAAACAAATAGAAATATAATTAATTAATGCTATTACAATAATTGTATTGAGTACAATTTATTATCTTTAATGTGTTTATCATAAGTACAAAAGATTTAGTACCAACTTATAAATAAATATTTAAAATTAAATATTCCGAATACTTATTATATTTAATATATTTTATTATATTAGTAAAAACAAATTAGGAAATTCCACTTTGCGAGAATGCTTAATTTACCGGTTTCTAAACGTGTTTTAAAAATAATGGAAAAATATAAAACAAAACAAATAATATCCAAATAAAAAATATCAACTACGGACAAATGGACGGGCACAACGGGAATGTCTAAACAAACCTAGTAAAATCTGTCCCAAGTACCTACTTATGTATTTTATTGTTCAAACAAAATCATCTAATATATTTTAAAGATTATTCATACATTTTAATAATGTTAATACAATTATTATTATACAAGTTTAGATATTGTGGTATAATTTTATTTTTATAAAGTTGTAATTTAACAAAAAAAAAAGTAATAACTTGTAATATGGAAAAATTTTTTTTTAAAAATTTAACAATTATAATAATTTTTATTGTTAAATTATTTTTATTATTGGTATCTGAACAGGTATATTATGTTTTTTTAACTTACATAGAGCACGTGTGGGTAGGTATATAACAGATACAGATATATTAAATATGATTATAAAAATTTTTTTTTTTTTTTTAAATTTAAATACATTTTTAGTAACTACATAATAAGTAAATGTGAATGAAACTTTAAAAATCATATATAAATTAAAAATAATCCTAGTTATTTATATAATATAATATATAGTTTATTAAAAAAAAAACATTTATACATTTTAGAATTTTATACTGTTTTACTTTATAATTTATTTGTTTTTATGCACAATATATAAATATTTTTTCATTTAATATATCGTTTTTGTTTTGTGATGTAAAAAAAATTTTAATTCCAATAAAGATTGAAGAGACTGTGATGTATCATAATATATAACCCCATTTTATCCGAAGGATAGCTTTTTGAAATTAAATTAAAATTAAAATTACATTTCGTGTGTTAGGTTTTCCAGAGATGAAAATAATATAGTTGAACAATGGGATAGATATAACTTTTTTTTAAGTTTTCATTTCTATTCTCTGTTACAAAAGTTTCGATTTAATGGCCGATTAATCGGATCAGTAAGTAATGGCGTAATACGCGTTCCAACATGGAGAGATAAACAGTTCGCCGAATATTCTTTTCCTAGTATGACAGTGTTTTCATTTTACAGCGCGGTTTCTCTTTCTTCCCGTGGTCCAATTATATATTATTAGAGTAATTTAGAAAACGTAAATGTACCTTCTTAAATTCATATACCTATACCTATATATATATATATATATTTGCTGCAGATTGTTTTCTGGGTTTCTAACCTCCAAATGATTGTTGCGGAGACGTTATTTCGGAATACACACACGATTTCCGTGCAGGCGATTTATATCGTACTCGACTCGCCGATAATGCGTAGTGGTTCTATCGAGTACACGGGGACAGTGCATTTTCAAACTAAAACTAATTATTCCGCTTAAAAATACTAAGATATATACGTCTTACGAGTTTGTGAGAATTAATTCGACACTAAGGGACCGCTATTTGTCGCCATAAAACACTTTACATACACACGCGTATATTTGTACACGCAAACACGTTATTCATCCTCCTCCCCCGGCTGTAACCAAAAACCATTTTAATTAGTTTCATTTCGTGTAATTATATTAACCACTTGTTTCGTTGTCGTGCAGGACCGGCGTTCTGGGGCCTGATAAACCCGGAATGGAGCCTCTGCAACAAGGGCAGGAGACAATCGCCTGTGAACTTGGACCCGGAAAAATTGCTCTACGACCCCAACCTGACCGAGCTGCACGTGGATAGGCAACGGGTGAGTTATTCTATTCCATTATCTACGTCATTAACACTATGAATCTGGTTAAAAATGTTCACAAAAAATAAAACAAAATACTCGGATTTTCATCACTGATTTCCAAAAAACCTTTCAGTTTTGGTCAGAAATAATGGTCATTTTAAAAATAGGAAATATCCATGCGGTTAAACAACGATTTTCAGTGATTTGGTTGTTCTGGTTTTATAAATTCCTAATACTTGTTCGTTAGTTATTTAGTCTAATAATTAATGAAAGTAATTCAATTACCAACTCAACTGTGTTTTAACTGAAATATATTAAATATACGAAATTTTGGTTTTTAAACTAATGTCTATATTAATAGTCGTATACCATAAATTACTGGAAAGTAATTCAATCGCACGACGATTTATCTAACACAATTTATCAAAAAATAAATAGTATATAAACTATGGGAAATTGTATTTCAAATCGTAAAAAATATTTCGATTTTGATCATTTTTATTTTAGTTTTAGAAAAGAAGAGCTTGTTAGAAGTTAAAATTTAAATCGTATTACTTTACTAGGCACAATCGTTTTTGTATTTAAAGTGCAACCATTAAAATATAACTACTTAGGTATCTAACCTAATTAATATACCAAAATACAAATATAATATTATAATTTGAATAATTTTTTTTTTCGATTGATTATCGTGCGAATTATTATTTTGGAGCGGTTTTCTAATGATTAAAAACATTTTCATATATCAGGATTGTGTGACTTAGATACAGGTTATGACTATTTTCCATTTAACTTGAAAACCACAATTAATGGTCATTCTTAATATATTAATATTTTTTTTAAGTAAAACTAAATATTAACTTCTTTTTTTGTTTTTAAAATGTTTACGCTAGTTGGATTTTTATTACATATAACAACTAACACTATCTAATGTGTGTATATCATAAATAATAAAATATTTTGTTTGAGCTATTTTTTTAAATATTTTTATAACCGACCATTTTTCTTATATAGATATATTTGATTACGCTATAGGATTCATTATGCATGTAATGTTATCATAATTATTTTCTTTTTGTCGAGTCTTTACAAAAACTTAAACATTAAAACATTTTCATTTTCTTTTACAATCTCTTTCTTTTCTCTAATCAACAAACAAAGAATTAATTTTTTGTAGTTGTTTCTACTTTAGTACTTTATCTACTTTCGGCTATAGGACTTATATAATATATTTGGAGTTTACGTCGTTTTCTTGTACATAAAAGCCCTAAAATTATACATATCTAAACAAATGAGACACTTTGAACTACAGACCATATTCCAAGTATCGTTATCTTCCCCGAGTCTTCAAAAACTTTATTCTGGAGAAATTATGTTTTTATTACAAATTTGAAAATTGTATTTTATTTAATGTCCTTATTACGGCTAAATGAGCCAGTGAATTTATGAGACATGAGTTATACAATTTTTTTTATTAAATAGTTATATTATTATTAATACCTTCATATTTACATAAATATAAATTATTATACTTTATATTCTTACATGAATTCATTATCATTATTATTTTATTTAATCGATTTACGTAAGAAAGATACCGTTTATTTTTTATTGTTATACTTTTAATCATACCTATCATTTAAAATTCGATTTTTTTTTTTTGTTATAGTTAAAAATGTATGTTTTTCTTTATATATAGATGAAAGTATAAATTTTGTGGTATTCTTATACTTGGCCCTTTTTCTTACATAAGATAATTATCATTATTAAAATATTTTATTTTATATACTATTTCATAATACATCCGAGTAATATTTTCCATTATATTATGGTATTATGATATAAAATGAAAATAGTATGATTAGACGTAAAACATATCTCAGACAGCCTAGATGTCTAGTAAACAAAACGTCATTAAAATATTTATATAAAAAAATGTAATGCTCATATCTAATAATACAATTTCGAAAATGTTTTAAGATTCTGAAATTTAAAACTGTAGCCCTTCCTTTATCAAACGTGATTTTACATTTTAAATGTTTGGGAATATTTAATTATTTTCAATATTTAAATTTAATAATTTTAGTAAGGAATTTAATTACACATTTTGGTGGAACAGACATATATGAAGTCAAGTATGTTATCACACAGGTGGATGGAATTATATGCAATACAGGGCACAGCGTTATGTTTTATTTGGAAAATGGCACCAAAAACCACATTAATATTACTGGCGGACCGCTATCATACAAATATCAAGTGTACGAAATTCATATACACTACGGTCAGCAGGACGAACTGGGCTCCGAACACTCAATCAATGGTTATTCGTTTCCTGCAGAGGTAATTTCAAAATCTATATACATGTCATATATGTTAACAATATCAATTAACTATGATATATATTATAAAACAAGCATTGATAAGATATATAAAAACATAATATAATAGGATGAGAAATATAAAGAAAATTAATTATACATAATATACATTTATAGTTAATAAATTAAACAATTTATTAATTAAAGTTGAAGATTTAAACCTGAAGTAAGATAATCAAAAAGTTAATATTATTTATCATCCATAATTTGTTTCTTAATTTATATACGATATATTTTTTTCATTTTTATTCATTATCATAATATAAAATTAAATTTTAAATTAAAAAAAAAAAACAGTTACCTAGTACCTACGTAAAATAATTAGTGTCCAACATAGTTTTAATTTACTGGATTCTGGGCATAGCTAGAGTTTTTACCATGATTTATTATTTATTTTTATGTAGGTATGTATATACTTGAAGGTGTTAAATAAAAGATTTTGGATTGGATTTTGATTCAGCGATATATAATTTATTTTGATAAAAATGATTCTGGTGGAAGCTCAGTATAAAAAATAAATAAAAAACAATAATAAAAAAAGAGGTAGGTAACTATAATAATTTATTTATAACGATTTTTAGTTTTAACCAGTAGTTCTCGTTTGGAAAAAAAATTACCTCATGAAAGTGTCTTATAAAATAAATTTGCTATCAAAAAATTACTTTTCGTTAAAACACTTAACAATTTTTATTCGAATTGTTGTTTCCAAAAATATTGAATAAAATAAAATAAACATCATTGTAAAACCAAGAGCTTCTTCGTGTTTAAAAATTTAAAAAAATTGAGTGACTCTTTAATAGGAAAATATATTTATTACATAGGAAAAAGCTGGGTACATTTGAATGAAAATAATATTCTTCATTTTAAGTTATTTTATTTTATGGTTCATTTAAAATAATTTTAAGTTCCATTATATTGACTATACTTTATTTTTATAATTCTTCACCATTATCTAAAAAAATATAATTGTTTTTATTCTATAACCTAATTTAAATATACCTTACACTATAATTTTTAATACATTCGTTCATAATATAATAACCTAAGTTGTTATTGTAGCGTTCCGTATCTTATTAAAAATAATATATATACCTACATAAATAGAAAATACATATGGATAAATTAAGTAATCGAATTTATTAATTTTTTTTTTTTATCAAAATAATACAACTAATTAAATATATATGACAAAAAATTTGAATAACCAAATACATTTTTTTTTAATAAATATCCTACATTTAATATAAATCTTCTTGACAAAATCAAAATATACATGATGCACATTTTTATCTTTGATAATATTATATGTGTAATTTTAGTATTATAAATGTTCTAATATACTCCCTTATATCTATATATAAAGGATATCTCTCCTAAATAAATTTTTTTAAATAAATTTTTATGTTTAAAAATCTGATCAATAAATTTTGTGTCAGATTGGATATTTTTTCATGTCATAAAGTCATCAGCTTTTCTGAATAATTACTTACATACGTTAAAATGTATTCGAGGACGAAAACATTGTGCTATTACAACACATAATTGTAGTTGTGACATTTTCATTTTAATTTCAAATTGTAATTAATATAAAGTATATATTCGTGTCGCACAGCTGAAAATACGATTATTCTATAGGGAAACGGTATTCCCGGAACAAAAAGGGCCAGAAATAATGCTCTATTACATGTTTTCTATACTTATTATATATATATGTATATATATAATGAATGTGATATATTATATACCTGTAATAAATTTGTTAATTAAATTAATAATTTTTATATCAGTTTAGATTGATATATAGATACTAGGTATTTCAAATGAACTATATATATATATTTATTTACTCGTGATAATATGGTTTAAATTAATGTCCTATCAAATAAAAGCATAAAAATGTTAATGTCAAAATATAATTATATTCAACTTTTTTCTTTAAATCATTAAATAATCACGGGAATAAAAAAAATTTCCTGACATATATTACCTATATAAGAGTTAATCCTTTCATATATTGTTCATTTGTATTTTTATTATTCATATTATTGCTTATATGTTTACATATAAAAATAATATATATTTTACCAAAATATTTATATTATTATGTATCTGAATCACTGTCTGTGTTTTTTTATAGCTTCAGATATTCAGCTTCAACTCGCAACTGTTTGCCAACTACTCTGACGCTGTGCAGAGATCGCACGGCATCGTCGTTCTCTCATTACTAGTACAGGTAATAATATATAAGTATCGGTTTTCAGTGTGTCAAAAAAAAAAAAATGATTCATATAATTGTCTGTATCATAGGTACAAATATGGGATGAGTGGGTTAAGGGAGAGATATTTGGAGAATTACCTGACAATGAATATTTACTGACGCCAATACTAAATAAAAAATTGTATCAAATAAAGAAGAAAAATAAAATAGTTTTAGAGATATGATTAAAATCAATCCCTTATCATATCTTATAGTTTTTAAGGATTTATGATATATTTATTTATGTTTTTTACAGAATTCCGAAATTAATATAATTTATTGACCGTTAATTTCCACCTAATAATGTTTTTACTAACTATAGACCTATAACAAAAATACAAAACTATAATTGAATAGAAGAAACTAATGTATTTTATTCTAAAGTCTATCAATTTCAACAACGCCCATCATATGCATTTACACAAACGTCATGACATTTTTAATAATTTGTATTAAAACTGTTTGAATACTCCATATTTTTAGGGTTTTTAGACTAATAAGTGGATGATTAATAGCTCTCAATGTCCGATTATTGTTTTAAATATATGTATGCACTATTTTCTAGATTACGTAAAAAAATTACCTTTTTTTATTTTTAAATTTAATAAGCTTTAAAATCAAATGTATTTAGAAAACAAGATATTATTTATTTCAATTATGTATAACATGTAAAACATTAAATATATTTTTACATAACCTAGTGAAATGGTTAATGAATCCAATTAATGTGATAATAAATCCAAATCATATGACACAATGTAAAACCACCTGACGTACTAAAAAATTTTTCCCTTTAACAGTTTTAGTTCTGATGGAAAATTTAGAAAAATATTGCGATTGTGGCTCATAAACACTAACTTTAAATTACGCAAAAGACAAGATATATCAAACATAATGAATTGCCTATATTGTAAATTGTCTACTTCAACAGCCTTAATGTAATTAGCAAAATTTACTACATCAATAAAATATTAATATGACAAAATAATGAATTTATGTAAATTATCAATAAATACGTAGGTAGGTAATACGAAATTTAATTGGAATGTTAGTCGTTTTAACCATTTGGATTTATTCAATGTTTTATTAAAGTGTTTTCTTAACCTTTTCACTAATATTGACGAAATAGTATGTCAATAAATGAGTATCTATATGCTCGTATCTAAATATGCTATCGTCATTAGTTTCATTAAATCGAAAAAAAAATAACGAATTGAATAGTACAAAAAACAAATTTGTTCCTATCTTCTTTTGCCAAATTTTATAATTACACATTATATAACAGTGCAACCTAGGATGTTGACTACTGATAACAGTCAGCGATAACTTTACATATCATATCATATCATATTATTATGTTTATTGTTCTGGTCATTACAATTTTTTTTTTTGTTTCTAATAATTTATTGAATTAAAGTAAATTACGAATTTACGGAAAATGTTAGAAGAACTGAGTTTGTTTTATGAAAACTTAAAATAATGATATCAATTATGATTTTTTAAAATTTTTAATCTCCTCCACAGTTTTTTTAAATGTACCTACCTACTATTTTCTATAGACAATAAGTACAGAAAAAAAAAATGAAAACATTTTTGCTTTTTGTAGCCTATACAGGTTGTTAAATTAAAACAAAATAGCTATGGATTATGGATTTTAAGTACAGTATGAGGAATTCTAAGGAAATTTTATAACGTTCCTTAACAATTAAAAAATTTAATTTCAAAATAATCATTTTATTAGTTATATATTGATAGTATTTCTAAAAAAACTCATTCGAGTCAATGTTCAATTTAAAATAATTAATTTTTTTTCAATTTATTTTAACGAATAAGAATGTATAAGATACATTAGTAAAATAAATAAAAAAATGTGTAAAAAATATAAATAATAGTTTAATAATAGTTCTTTTAACGTTATATATATAACAATTTTGGTTTATTCATTAGGTATGTAGAAGCGTTGTAAAATTATTTTGAAAAATTACATTAAAATACGTTTTTTCTCATAAAGTACTGGATAACAAACTGTTAATATCCATCGATTTTCCAGTCTAATTCTGTACTACAGGTAAGTATAAATAGATAAAATTAAACAATAAAATAATTGAAATGGAATATTTAAGATTATTTGGGGAAACTAATTTTTATTTTGAAATCGTATTTCTATTGTTTCTATGAACACCAATCATTTGAAATCCATACGGTTCTATACAAGTTACTTTTCTGGAAATTGTCATCGTAATAACATTACATTAAGTGATAATAATATGATAGGAAGAGAAATGGATTGATACTTACACCTAAATATTGTACGCATTCGTGACGGTTTGACCCCGACCAGAATGGAACGCTAGTCTATATAAATGTAATATTAACAATAATAATGAAATAAAATACACAAAGACCGAGGGTTGATTAATGTTTGGCTGTTTGTATAAATACGCAGAAAAATCGCCTCGTTCGTATATAAAATAATCCGAGGCGAGGGCGTGTTGAGTATATATTGTGCGCACAGTTATTAAATCGCCCGAAAGTCCGTCCGACGACAAGTTGCTCAGATATTGCCTTAAACGTCTTTATAATATTATATTTTTCAACCAAAAATTCGATTTTATTTATTTATTTATTTTTTTTTTTTTTTGAGACTTATATTTTTTGTTTTTGATTTAATCAAATACACTTTTATAAAATATGTAATTCACTATATATGCCTAAACTTGGCTAGCATTTTTTTTTCTGCTATTATTGTTTATATAGAATATCTTTTGGACACCTTAATCTTTGTATTTGTGATAAATACTCAATTAAAAAAAAAATGTACTTAAATTTTTTTTTGTGTTATTTCCGCCATTCAATTTAAATATATGGTTTTTTCTGGAATTTGTGCAAGAGTGAAATCTAGTGAATAAATCTACTTTATACTGGAGTTGAATAATATAATATATTAATATTAAACAATCATATTAATATTCTCACATGTGTATAAAATAATGTTTTGACGGCAATTTTTAGCGTAAGATTATATTCGTACATAATATACTATACCGTCGGTATTGTCATCGAGTGCTCGGTGGAAATGACAATTGAATAGCCCATTAAACACGATAATTATTTAGTTCATAGCTATAAATTCCGAACACTTAGTAAAGCGAATATTATAATATTCCTTGGTTTACTCGTATTATAAATCTTGAATATTAACATTCATACCGAATGTTTAAATATACTAATTTTATTTGTTTAAATTTTCTTACAAACATATCGTTGGGTTAGAAGTTCTTAAAGTCCAAAGAATGAATGTGTATTCTTAATCCAATGATTTTTTTTCAAATTCGACTCTCTTAAATATAGCTATACATATCATCGTTTTAGAAATTTTAAACCCCTTAGTTTGAGCTAAATATGAGTTTTAATTTAAAATTAAATTGTTCTATTCATCGTACACAAACGGATATTATAGAAATATAGACTAAATCTTTTAAATACCTACTATACTATTTTAAAACGATTTATGAATGCCACAAAAGATTACTTTCGTTCTAAATCCACAATATGGCTAGAAATAATAATATTTCCATATACATTCTTGATTCATAGAACGATCATATTTTCTAAAATTATGTCCAAAAAATTACAGCATCGGGCATTGTCAGTGTAATAATATTCTATCATTTTTATTTATTTATTTTTAGAATGAAGATGAGTTTATATAAAATTATGATAAAATACCGTTTTCCTGCAATTTTTCCTTACTTTTTTCGGTAGATACCGTTTGAAAATAGAAATGGGAAAAATCAAAAATCTATCTGTTTATGGTACCAACCAAATCATATTTTCTACTGATGCATACTGAACTATGTAAAGATTGGAACATTCTGTTTATTATTATTTTTGGGCATAGGCATATAAAAAACAAATAAAAACATTGTAAAACCAACGCATTCCTCATTTCTCTCACAACCTAAAAAAGGAAAATTATTACTTTACTACAAGTAATGATAATAGTCCTATAAAGTGTAATAATTCTATTTTTTGTTATTATCCGTATTTGTCTAAAATTCATTTTTTATATATATTTACGAATATACAATTATTAAATGAACAATTAAAAATCAAAAACTCAAACAATGATTTAAGTACCTATATTTTACAAAATATAAAAATATTCACTTATTAACTAATAATAATTTCAAAAATTATAAATTAAGTTAAATTAACTAATATTATGTTTTAATTTTTAACACTACTAGGTAGTTATATAATCAATTAATTAACTTAAATATATTTAAAAATTATTATTTTAATTATTTATTTATATTTCTTCACCTAATATGAAATAATATAATAATACCTGAATAATTAAAATACATTTTACTATTAACTATTCCAATTCTAAATTTTTAAAAATAAATAAAATATTGAATTTTAAACCTATGTTTCCATTTAATAACTAATTGTGTTTATTTTATCAATTTTAAGTAGTTTTAACACCCTATATTTCTGTTTGTTTGTTCATTGTGACAAGATTATTAATTTTAATACCAAGTAGATATTATTTGTTTTATATATAATAATATAATATTATTATACATCTGTCTATCTTTACAATTCGTTGCTGTGGTTACCAATGTTAATGTTTTACAATTTGTATTTGTATTGTTAGTTTTAAGTGTCAACTACACACAAGTTTATTATGTAAAATAGGTTTTTATAAAAAATTTTATGGCTTTCCAAACTCGTTCAAAAATAAAACCATAAATGTTCATTAAATATATTATTTGATGTTTAAAATGGAAATTTAAAAGTGTTTTTATAAAATAAGTGCCTATATAAGTACATTTTATACTTTTTAACAACTGTTTATATATTATACAGTGTGCGTTTTGTGATTGTTTAGGATAAATCCAGATAGGAATTACATATTTCATACACATTGTAAAAATATTGTATAAAAAATAGTCTAATCTCATAGTCTAGATCCAAGTCCATACCCCGGAATATCACATGCAATTGTTAGCGACTTCGCTGTCTAATCATTAATAAACGCGGATACGAATTTCAGTTATTTAACCACTAAGATGCGTTTTGACTATATAATTCAGGGATGGGCAACTGCCAGCATCTGGCCACAGTTCCTTTTTATCCGGCCCGGACTGTCTTTTGACATTTTTATCATCGAAAAATTTAATAAAAAATTATTTCGAATACAGTAAAACTAACTCGTTTAAATTATATCTCGGAGAAATTATGAATCACAAAACATATATTAAACTTAGATATTAGGAACTTCTTATCGTAGGCTTGAAATATATTGATGAATTAGTTTCATAAAGCAATTTAAAAAAAAATTTTATTTATGGCCACACTCATTTTAGATATCAAAAATTGACACTGGTTACTTTTATTTGCCCATTGATGTAATATATGCACTCAAAAATCATCAACACTCAGCCTAAACTACTGATCATAGAACACCGAAATTTCTAGAGAATATTTCTTGAATGGCATATAGAAACGCACTAAGTAAGGATTTTTGAAATTCTACTTTTAAAGGTGGAAGTGAAGAAGTGGATCTCAATTTTCAGAGAATATTCTTTTAATATCATATTCGCCAGCTATGACAAGATTTTTCAGTAAAACTATAATTTACTTTATTTGTTTTAATAACCTAGTATAACCACTTCTATAGTCTTCTACTATCTCTCCTCTAATTAAAATTTCACACTATATTCAAATAAAATATTAAATATTGTTTAGAACATGAATAAAATACATAAATGTCGATTTTAAATACACTTATTTTTATAATATTTTTCAAGAAATAATTTCACAATATATCCTTAATATGTTCTTTTTAAATATTGTTTTCAACAATTTAATTATACATATTCTCACAATATTGTTAAAAAAAAGTAGTGTCACAATATATTTCGTTCATCTTATTTGAAATATTGTATTGAACATACTTTTAATACACGTATGAAATATTAAATTTAAAATATTTTGTTAATAAAATATTGTCAACGCAATACCACAATGTAGTTTTGTAAATATGGTTAAGAATCTATTTTCAAAATATTATGTATGTGTTATTATTGCTATCTGTGATATAAATTCGTTCCCTTAGACTTGTTATTATTATTTATTTATTTTTTTTTTTGCAGTTCGTAAATCAAATGTCAAAATTAACAATATAAAACCTTTAAATTAATTCATCTAAGTTTTATCATTACAACCTGTATTATTATTATTATTATTATTATTATTATTCATACAAAGTTGTGTTATAATATATTCTGTACCTATATCTAATATATAAAAATGATTGTTTGTCTATTTGTGTCTTATGGGACTCTTCAACCACTGATATGGATATATTACTCGTTTTATGTTAGATACTATATCTTTATAATTCGTTGTTATGGTTACCATTTACAAATATCAATTTTACAACATTTATTCATTAAATTTTCAATAAATTATTACCTACTATATGGTTCAATTACTAAAAAATGTTTTAAATTATATACGGAATTATAGTATATCGTTTAAATACTTTTAGAAACCAGAAAATCAGCAGTGTTAATGTGGACTTTCGGAACGATTTATAGACCTTAAAACCATTAAAATTATCATGCTTTTCACATGGCCAGTTATATTTTGCATGTTCGTGAGTGAGTGAGACAGCTTAAAAATTTATTTGTTATGGCTAAAGAATGAAAAACCAAAAATATTGTATATTCTAAAGCACTCGAATAAAATACATTTATTACTTAACTATTTATTAAATATTTGTTTATTTATGATACCTAGCGAAGCGTTGTCGAGACAGCTAATATACTGTAAATGTACCTATGATATTATGACTGATAATATATTTTGATATTTCTATTAAAAATTATTTAAATCTCGCCTAAATAATTTTTTACTTGTATAATATAATAATTGTTTTATTTTTACCATAAATTATATTTTTTGTAAACCACCTTATAAAAATATTTGTATATGTATTATCCTGCTATGTTTAGATTCTTTTATTCTGCAAATAATGCAATGATATAAAACTTGAATTTATATTTATATATATATATATATATATATTTTAGATGCATTCAGAAAATGTACTCGCATTTTATTTCACGTGGCAATCCTTCGATAAATTTTATATTCGTAACATGATAATTTCGAAACGGTATAAGTCGTAACGATATGGAATTTTTATACGGAGACTGGACATGTCTGATAAAAAAAAGTGATCTTGGCTTAAAATTAAGGTTAGGTTTAGCCTAAGCCTATTTACGATCAGGATATTTTTTAAATAAGTTGCATTCGCATTCACGGAACTGTATAACTAACAATGGTCTGTGTATGGATTCAATTGGCTATAACTGAAGGAGAGTGGCGTATATCCGGCCGAATTACTGGTCAATTTAGTATCGACCTAGTATATATATGATATAATCTTCTAACGTACAATTCTCGTCAATGTTTTTGTTTACGTATTTGAATATATAAAAGGATAATAATTCGAATATTAAACTTATTAATTTTGCAGAAACAATGTTTTACGAACGCATTAGGATTTAAAGTTTTCAAACTTTGGAAACATAATGAACGCACAAAGTTAAATCTAAAATCAACAATGAATTTATTAATACACGTCATATAAGTGCTTGTTTGTATTCTAGTGTTTATTAATTCCTTTTTATTATGGGTAAACGCAGACAAAGGAAAAAAAACAACAACAATTAACATTATTTTTTAAAAAACGTTGCAAACAAATCAATTATACACTACGTGTATAATTATTCAAGGTTTTACACTAAATGTAATTTCTTAAATACGAAAATATATCTATTACTATTTTCAAATTTCAAAACGTTATTACGTAAATCTTTTGCAAATTATACAAAATTGATGTAGTATAATATAGTTTATAACGATTTCTCTTATATAATTTTTAAATATTTCGTGTTTATTTCGCGTAATATAATTCAAAAAGACGAAAATAATTTACCACGACCAAAAAGCTGTTTGTCGTATACATTTTATGATATGAAAATCTAGATTCGTAAATCATCTCATTAAATTGTACGAAATATAACCATCAGATATCACACTTGTTCCCCTATTTATTTACTTGTATATTTTATACGTATGCGATATCACAGTTACCAGATATATAACAGTTATCGGATAAAACAATATCCTTGGTGTGGATAATTGAATATTTTATGTATTCTCGGCGTTTTTCTTGTTTACTGTAAAATATTTATGAGCGTGTGTCGTAACGTATTTCAACCTTCGAGATGTTCAAAAATCGTGTACTGTTTCTTTTTATTAAATTTAATAATAAGTATTATTGTAGTTGTCGTCTACAGTGATTACAGGGTAGAAAATTTAGCAAAAATTATTAGTAACGTAAACATAATACTAAAATGAAAATAAAAAAGCCGGTCAGTAGGTTGTGAAAGCACTTCGCTCGTCGGGTGTCAGTATTGGTGGATGCACTTCGCTACTGGGCAGGGTACTTTTGGTGGATGTATTGAATTTGAAAGCAATGATAAACCATTGCATTCAATAAAACGATTCTGAGCGTAGCTTCGGTGTAGTATACATAACTCATATAATTTTTTTTTCTAGGGATCGATCGAGGCTGTTATTTTTATTTTATTTTTTAGTCGTGTTATTCATCA